>JAQHUG010000031.1:3598872-3619192 GCA_028555095.1 Dicrostonyx torquatus | reverse complement strand
AAGAAGCGGGATGGGAGGCGGCTGCTGGAGAGTGCGCTGTGCAGCCGGGCTTCCGAGTCCCCCGAGGTCACAACGATCAAAACAACTCTTCTCCACTTTCCCTTGTGCTTTTGGGACTCCTAGTGCTCCTTAAGTGCCTCCCAACAACTCTGTGAAACACGAATTACGAACTTCACTTTATATCTAAACGATTTGCTCAAGGTCACAAAGCAGGAGAAGGCCTGAAAGCTAAGCACCAGCCGGGAGAAGTCCCGAGGACGCAGGGAGGCGGGCGAGTGGGTCGGGCTCAGGCCCTCCTTCAGCCTCCGGAGAAGCCGCTTCAAAATGGAGATGGCAGAGGCGTCAGCAAGGCCCCCGCCCCTTCCGTCCACCTCCCTCCCTCTTCCTCAGGGCCACACAGGCTGTTGGGGGTAAGGGGGTGGGGGGAAACGCAGCTCAGCTCCCCACGTGACCTTCAATCAGCGGGCGCGTGACGCAAAGCGGCGGCCCCAACGTTCGCTTTGCTTTCTGGGAAATAGAGTTCGAGAGGCCCTCCGGTGAGTCAGGAGAGGTAACTCTAGGACTACATTTCCCAGGAGGCATCGGACTGAGGCAGTAGCCGCCGACGTCGGAGAGCTGGGACGCGGGGCGCGCTGTCGGGCGGGGGCGAGGTTCGGGCCGGTTGTGCCGTTGCGAGACTGCGACTAGTCGTCGCTTCGGCTGGTCCAGGTGAGTGACTGCGGCGGATGAGAGTTAGGACACTTCGCCTGGTCCCCGTGTTTGTGGGTTTTTCTCTTCTCTCGGAGGCGGCTGGGCCCCGGCGAGGGTAAGGCCTAGCGTGCGGCGGCTAACCTGCGCTCTGCTGGGGCCTGCTCTGAGCGGGCCTGCTCGCTCGACTCCTCCCCCTCCCCGCCCTTCATCGTTTCCCTCCGCTCCGGCCTAGTCCGCCAGGCCCCGGCCGTCTTCTCTCTAGAACCGCTCGCTTCTTTACACTCCGCGGGAGGGACGGCTTCCACCAACTCCACCTTTCCCTTTCCCTGGTCGGACGAACCCCATTATTTGAATCGTTTTTCCGGGAACTCTTAAACGCCCTTCCCCCACCTAGTCTCGATTGGCCTGGTTCTGTCTTCCAGGGCGCATGTGGCCGATATACACGAAATCTTAATATTTCCGTTTCTTGTTTGTTTTCTGTGGCCCAGAGGCATAATCAAAATTTCCCATCGGAAAAATTGTGTTCCCACTTTTTCCCTTGGGTTGCAAGTGAAGCTGACTCGCTTTCCGGTGGCACTTGGCTTGTGTCCTGCTCATAAGAAGCAGTTGTGTTCCATACCTAAGCAGCTTTTCATTTTCTTTACCCTTCTGAACCTTAGTGGGTGGAGCTTGGCGGCGGTACTTGGCCCGCCACCCTGGCGGCCCAGAAATAGGAAGCCATCGGAGCAAGTACACTGTTAGCGGGGAGGTTGTGAAATGGATTGAAGGGAAAACTGCCGGGAATATGGATGGCAAGGACGTTACAAGAGAGAGCCAATAAAGAGGGCTTTGCCAGCTTTTGATTTTAAGTTTGAGTCCACACTTCCAGATAGTTCAGTTTTTTTTTTCTTTTTCTAAAATGGCAGCGCTTAGCGCTGACAACTATTGGATTTTTGTGAGATTAACTGAAGATCGCTTAGCGTCTGTTCCCCGTGTATTGGCGTCTTGATTGCGGGACCTGAGTGGAAAGCCGTATAGCATACTGTCATTTTTCGGACCTTTCCTACTTTTGTTTGTGGAAATACTGCCTGTTGTAGTCTGTCCCGATAGACAGTTCGATGTGTATATTCTATTTAAGACAGCTGATGCCGTGAAGCTTGTGGAAAACAAGGCTCACTCAGTTCTTTGTTTGGAGACGTTTATCCTGAACTAGTAGTGTAAGTACTTACATGACATCAGAAAGAAGTAGTGCAACCGCTTAGGCATAGTTGCATTCTTGTTTTTTTTCTTTCTTTCTTTTTTTTTTTTTTTTGCCTCTAAATTGAGACTGGCCTTGAACTTTTGACCCTCCTCCCTCTACTTCTGTCACCACACCCAGTTACTTTGCCTTTTTTCTTTAAAGACAGGGTCTCGACCCCAGCGGTGGTGGCTGGCCCAGGCTGGCCTTTAATCCCAGCACTCCCAGGGAGGCAGAGGCAGGCAGATCTCTGTGAGATCGAGGCCAGCCTGGTCTATAGAGTGAGTTCCAGAAGAGGCTCCAAAGTTACACAGGGAACCCTGTCTCAACCCCCCCCCCAAAGAAAAAAAAAAGTGTCATTGTGTATCTCTGACTGGTCTGGGACTCAAGAGATCCCAGCTTTCCCCTGCCTCCCAAAGGCGAGCTCCATTACCCTGGCTTGATGACATTGCCTATAACTGTCTCCAAGGGGTTGAGGCAGACACTTATCAGCCTTTTTTTTTTTTTTTTAAAAGACAAGGTTTCTCTGTAGCTCTGGCTATCCTGGAACTGGCTCTATAGACTAGGTCGGCCTCAATTCGGCAGTCTGCCTCTGCCTCCTTAGTGCTAGGATTAAAGGTGTGTGCCATCGCCACCCTGCATCTCCCACCTTTTTTTTCCCCCAAGACTTGGGTTAAGTTAAATTCCAAGCACCCAAAGGGCACTCATAACCATGTCTAAGTTCAGTTTCAGGTGATCTGGTGCCATCTTCTGGACTCCTTGGGCACTACACATAGTTGGTGCAGGCATACAAGTAGGCAAACCACCCATACAAACAATTTAAAAACTAAGAAAAAGAAAAATCGAAGTCAGGACATACCTTATCATGTATGCCTTGAATTGCAGAACCCAGAAGACTGAAGCAGGATGACTAAATTCTGGGTCAGTTTGGGTTTCAGACTCTTTCTCCCCACCCCCTAAAAAAAAGGCAGAAGGGGAAACTTTGTTTTGTCATCCAGAACTAGGAAACTCTGTAAGCCCATTGGTTTTTGTGTTCCCGCTCCTAGTTTCTTTGAGACAGGATCTTTGGTAGCCCAGTCTGGCCTTCTACTCTCCATCTTCCTGCTTCAGTCTGTTGAGTGTTGAAATTTTACAGGCATGCCTTGCCAATCACTGGTATCCTAGGTCTTTTTTGTTGATTTGTTTGTGTTTTCATTTGATTTTTAGAATACCTTTTTGTGTTAGTTTCCTAAGAAAAGAAAGCAGTAAGTTTTTAAAGACAGCATTTATTGGATAACAAGCACAGCTCCAAGGAATTACAATTTTCTGTTGGGGCTGTACAGAGATGGCTCAGTGGTTAAGAGCACTTACTGCTTTTGTAGAGAACTGGGATTTGGGTCCTAGTATCCATGGGGGAGGGTGTCTTACAGTTACTTTTTTTTTTTTTTTTTAAGATTTTTATTTATTATATATACAGTGTTCTATCTGCTTGTATGCCTACTCGCCAGAAAAGGGCACCAGATCTCATTACAGATGGTTGTGCGCCACCATGTGGTTGCTGGGAATTGAACTCAGGACCTCAGTGCTCTTAACCCCTGAGCCATCTCTCCAGCCCCTCACAGTTACTTATAACTCCAGTTCCAGACACATGTGGTGCACATACATATATGCAGGCAAAATCCACAATCTTTAAAACAATTCAAACTGCTGAGGTCAAAGCCTATAGCTTAGTGGTGGAACGCTTGTCTAGCATATATAAACTACTGATCCCCAGGGTCACAAAAAAAAAAAACCCACCTTTCTTTCTGTTTTTTTTTTTTTTTAAAGATTTATTTATTTATTATGTGTATAGCATTCTGCCTGCGTGCAGAAGAGGGCACCAGATCTCATTACAGACAGTTGTGAGCCATCGTGTGGTTGCTGGGAATTGAACTCAGGACCTCGGGAAGGGCAGCCAGTGCTCTTAACCTCTGAGCCATCTCTCCAGCCCCAATACCTGCTTTTTTGGGAACAGATGATGAGTACAGAAGTATAGAGATTGGATAAGAAGATGATACAATTGATCCAGATAGTAGTAGTAGTATGATTGAGATGTTACAAACATAATACATAAAGTGTAGTAAATTAACGTAACAAAACCAGCAATGCTAGCACATGCCTATTAACCCCTTAGTGTTTGGGGGGTGGATTAGGTAGGATCAAGGCCTTCAAGGCTGGCTTCAGCTACACAGTTAAAGTAGATCCTGTCTTAAAGAACCAGAATAAAAATAAATACACTTATGGTTTTGTTTTTTTTTTTTTCAAAATTCCTGTGGTAAACTTAGAGGAAGAGGACTTGATCCTTAAACAAGACCAATGTGTAGTCAGATGTACCTCTAATCCCAGCACCATGGAAGCTGAAGCCCTAAAAATAAGACATGGGTGTGTGTAAAAAGATGTGAATTTTTTTTTCTATTGCCATGCCAACACACGATAACAAAGGTTTAAAGTGTTTAATTTGGGGTTCACAGGTTCTAGAGGGTTAGGGTATATTATATAACCATCATGGTAGGGAACATTGCAGCAAGCAAGCAGGCATGGCACTGGAGCATTGGCTGAGAGCTCATCACATTCAGATCCAAAACAGGAAGCAAAGATAGACAAATACACTGGGCATGGCTTGGGCTTTTTTTTTTTTTAAGATTTTGTTTTATGTACATGAGTGCTCTATCTGCTTATATGCCTTTTTGGTAGAAGAGGGCATCAGATACCACTCCAGATGGTTGTGAGCTACCATGTAGTTGCTGGGAATCAAACACAGGGTCTCTGGAAGAGCAGTCAGTGCTCTTAACTGCTGAGCCATCTCTCTAGCCCCTGACTTGGGCTTCTAAAACCTCAAAGCTAACACCTCCTCTAACAAAGGCCATATATTTCTTAATCTTTCCCAAATAGTTCCATTAAGGAGACCAAATAATTCAAACTTGTGCCTATGCTCGCCATTCTCATTCAAACCATCACATTATCTTTCTTAATAGTGTTATAAATAAGCTTTGTATAAAAACCCACAAAAATGTAGCTATGTATCGATGGTGGGGAAATGATTATGTGCTATAGAGACTATGACCTATCCACTCTTTAGAATTTTCCACTTCAGCCTCCCCAGTAGTTGGTACTCTGGCTTTGCACCACTGAGTCTTACTCTGATGATAGTTTTTAGAAAATTGTTTATGTAAAGCTGGAGAAATGGCTCCGTGGTTAAGAGCACTTGCTGCTCTCCAGAGGACTGCCTGTCAACCCAAATTTGTTCCCAGTACCCATATTGGGCAAACTACTTGTAACTCTAGTTCTAGGGGATCCAACACCCTACTCTGTTCTAGCCTCTGTAGGCACCTGTGCGTGAGTGTATGTCCACACACGGGGTTGGGGAGAAGTGAATTAATTTAAAAAAAAAAAATGGTTACCATAACAATTGGCTGCCAACTTTAGTTTAATAATGAGAACTGGAAGGGATAAGCCATTAGTTAGAACAGCTCAGTTTTTCTAAGAAATGAGAAAATATTCCCACTGGTAATGCATACTCATTTACAATACATACTGAAATAGCCATCACTCTGAGGGACAGGAGAGGAAGGAAGGAGCCTCTGGGGTGAGTCAAAGATCTCTAACTGCCAGCTTTGTTCATTCTCTTTCCCTACTGATGAAACATTAATTGCATAGATGGAGCATGATCTTAATAGATCCTTTGTATCAAGTAAATTCTCAAGAGAAAACAAGTTGTTTACACTGGGATTTTGTAGGGGAAAAGTTTTAAGTGAGTGGCCCCTCAGCTTGCTGTTGATTTCTGCCTCCCAACAGCATCACAGATTTTTTTTTTCTTCTTTATTTTTAGTTTATCAAGGCAGATTTCTCTGTGTAGCCCTGACTATCCAGGAACTCTCTGCAAACCAGGCTGGCCTTAAATTCAGAGATCTGCCTGGCTGCCTCCACCACCACCTGGCATTGAAGACCTTTTTGACCTATCTTGATGATATAGATCTTGTCTCCTGTATTTCTTCAGTGTAGCACTGGCCAGGTTAGCCAATAAAAGAACATAGCAGTTTACTTTTTTTTTTTTTAAAGATTTATTTATTAATTATGTATACAGTATTCTGTCTGCATGTCTACTGCAGGCCAGAAGAGGGCACCAGATCTCATTACAGGTGTTTGTGAGCTACCATGTGGTTACTGGGAATTGAACTCAGGACCTCTTGAAGAGCAGTGAGTGCTCTTAACCTCTGAGCCATCTCTTCAGCCCCCATAACAGTTTACTTTACAATACAATAAGAAGATATCTGATCACTTACTACTTAAACAGAAGTAAATCACAGTAAAATCTCTTGAAATCTGAGGCAGTTTCTGAATATGCCCTCTGGCCATCCTAAAGCAAAACATAATTTAAGATATACTAGGTGCCAGGAGCTGCAGTTAAGAACTTACTGCTCTTGCATAGGACCTGGGTTCAATTCCTAGCACCCACATAGCAGCTCATAATCATCTGTAACTCCAGTTTCAGGGGATCTGATGTTTTCTTCTGACATCTAAGGGCATCAGACATGCATTTGATGCACAAACATACACAAACTTTTAAAAAATTTACTATGTGCCAGACACTTTTTGCAGGTTAAATTTTAAATTTAAATTGAACTGACTGTTTATTATTTACTATTCCTTTTGGGTGGAGCAAGAAATGATTACTCTCAGCTTTCTTTGTTTTTATTTTATTTTTTTGTTTTTGAAGCTTTGGAACCTGTCCTAGAACTAGCTCTTGTAGACCTGGTTGACCTCAAACTCACAGAGATCCGTCTGCCTCGCCTCCCAAGTGCTGGGATTAAAGACGTGCACCACTGCCTGTGTTTTGATTTTATTTTATTTTTAAAAATTTTTTTTGAGACACAGTTTCTCTGTGTAGCTTTGGCTATCCTGGTATGCTCTATTGACCAGGCTTACCTTGAACTCAGAGATCCGTCTGGCTCTACCTCATGAGTGCTGGGATTAAGAGTGTGCACCACCACCAACCAGCTGCTTTGCTTTTAAACGTGGGTTTCTGGGGCAAAGGCTCAGGTCATCATGCTTGCAAGACAGACACTTTATTGACTAAGGTATACCTCCAACTCCTGTTGTTTTGTTTTGAGACGAGGTCTCACATAGTCCAGGTTGGTCTAGTCTAACTTGTATCGGGCCCTGGCTTTGAACTCCCAAATCTTCCTGACTTAACCTTTCAGTATTAGAATTTACAGGTTTTTGTTACCACATCTTAATTTATGGGTACTTTAATTCTCTTGGGCTTCCTGTACAGTGAAGGCATGGAGTCCAGCTAACGATTCACAGAGGCCCCTGGTCCCTAGGTCCCCTCTTTTTTTTTTTTCCTGCCAGAGCTTTTGTTTAGTCAAGATCATGTTATAAAGTAACTCTCTCCATTTGGATTGGCCATTAAATTTTTTTTCTCTTTTTCTTTCTCTTTTTTTTTTTTTGTGTGTGTGTGTGTGTGGTGTTTTGCTTACACATATGTGTGTGCACCACTTAAGTGCCTGGAGCCTTCCCTCAAGAGGTTAGAAGTTGAAATAACAGGAAATGTTGAAGTCTTGAATTATAGTCCTAGCTTTTTTTTTTTTTTAAAGACAAGGTTTTTCTGTGTAGCCCTGACCATTTTGGATCTTGCTCTGTAGACTAGGCTGGCCTCAAACCCAGAGATTCATCTGCTTCTGCTTCCCAGAATGCTGTGACTAAAGATGTGTGCCCGCCTAAGGATTGTCTTCTTAACTATCAGATAGGGCACTATTATTCCTGTCCTTTTATTAACACACTTTCTGAAAAGTGTGATTTTTTTTTTAAAGATTTGTTTATTTATCATGTACATAGTGTTCTGTTTGCACACAAGAAGAGGGCACCAGATCTCATTATTGATGGTTGTAAACCACCATGTGGTTGCTGGGAATTGAACTCAGGACCTCTGGAAGAGCAGTCAGTGCTCTTAACCTCTGAGCCATCTCTCTAGCCCTTTTTTGTTTGTTTTTTAAACCAGAAAATTAGGCTGGAGAAAAAGCTTAGTGGTTAAGAGCACTGGCTGCTCTTCCAGAGGCTCTAGGTTTAATTCTCAGTACCCACATGACAGTTTACAACTGTCTGTACTCCCGTTCCAGAGGATCCAACACCCTCACACAGAATTATGTACAGGGGAAACACCAATGCACATAAAATAAGTTTAAAAAATCATGAAACCAACAAAAACAAACAAAATCCTAGAAAAGTATATAGGTAGTATGGAATTATTGGATTTGCTGTGGTTACTGTAACAAAATATGATTTAAGCAGCATTGTTGTTAGTTCTGTAGGCCAGAAGTTCAAAATCATTGACAGGTTGTTGGTTCATTCTGAGATGCAAGGGCATGGTTTGTTCTTTTTTTGGTTTATGGGTGGTCATTCTTCTCCCTGTATCTTACATTTTCTTTTGCATATCTCTGTCCCCAAAATTCCGTTTATAAAGACATAATTGTATTCCTCAGTAATATCACTATTCCCAATGAAGATATATTCTAGGGTGCTGGAAACTGAGAGCTCTTCATTTGGAATTGGGAGTATGAGTGGGCCACAGTGTTACTGTAATGGTTTCTCTGTACTTCAGGCCTGGTTTTCTGCTATAGCTAACATCTTATATTAATATGCTGTCACAATGAACCAGTTGGTGTCATCCTTATTAACAGCAAGACTTAAAGAAGAAGTGATGCGGGGGCTGGAGAGATGGCTCAGCGGGTAAGAGCATTACCTGCTCTTCCAAAGGTCCTGAGTTCGATTCCCAGCAACTACATGGTGGCTCACAACCATCTGTAATGAGGTCTGGTGCCCTCTTCTGGCATGTGGGCATACACACAGATAGAGTACTGTATTCATAATAAATAAATAAATATAGCCAGGCGGTGGTGGCGCACGCCTTTAATCCCAGCACTCGGGAGGCAGAGGCAGGCGGATCTCTGTGAGTTCGAGACCAGCCTGGTCTACAAGAGCTAGTTCCAGGACAGGCTCCAAAGCCACAGAGAAACCCTGTCTCGAAAAACCAAAAAAAGACAAAATAAATAAATAAATATTAAAAAAAAAAGAAGTGATGCAATTTGGAAAAGATCTCTGCTGTCTATACCACTGTTCACCAAAACAAACCAGAAAATTTCCAAAAGCAGGTTTCTACCTGTAATTGGGACAGGGAACTTACCAGTTTTGTTTTCTATATTTTCAAACTTAAGGCATGCATAGGGCAAAAAGTGTTCGTTGAATCTTGATAGAATGATGAGAAGAATGCTTAGATATATGTGTTGTTTGTTTGTTTTAAAATAGGGTTTCTCTATATAATAGCCCTAGCTGTCCTGGAACTAGCTCTTGTAGACTAGCCTGGCCTCAAACTTAGAGAGATCCTTCCAAGTGCTGGGATTAAAGGTGTGCAGCACCACCACCCAGAAGATGTATTTTGTTTTAAATCATGCATATGTGTCTTTGTGTTTGTAGGTATGTGTGCCTGAATACAGGTGTCCTTGGAGGTCAGAGGCATTTGATCCCCTGGAGCTGTAAAGTTTGAGATGTCCAGTGTGTATGCTGGGAACCAAACCCTGGTCCTCTGCAAGAGCAGTATGTTTTCTTAATGGTTGAGCTTTCTCTCCAGCCTTTAATTTAGGTTTTGTTTGTTTGTTTTAGAGACAATCTTACTGTATGTAGCCTTGGCTGACCTGGAACTGGATGTGTAGACCAGTTGAACTCACAAAGATCTGCCTGCCTCTCCTTCCTGAGTGCTAGGTCGAAAGGCATATACCACCACTCTCAGCACAGTGTTTAGTGTGGTTTTTGTTTTTTGAGATAGTTGCTCTGTAGCCCAGGCTGATCTCAGACTTGTCCAACCCTCCTGCCCTGATCTTGGAAATGTTGAGATAACAAACAGCTCTTGGGCCTTCATTCCTGGCATTATACCATGCTTTGCTATACTGCCTTTATTTTTGGTAGTACTAGGCATTGAGCCTATGCATACCAGACAAGAACTCTTTATCATTGAACAATATAGTATCTCCAGTCCTTATTTTAAATTTTGAATAACCTCTAATAATGTGAAGGAATGCCAACTAGGGGGTGGATGGCTTTATTCTGGCTCACAGTTTTCAGAAATACAGTCCATCCTAAGAGGGAAGCTGTGGCAGCAGGAGCAGGGTGCTCTAGTCATGTTGTATGGTAGGTAGTTCAGAAACAGTGATGATTGCTCTCACTTTTTATTTTGTCTAACCCAGGGCCATGAGATTGTACATTTTTGATGGGTCTTCCCATCTCAGCCTAATCTGAAAAATCTCTCCTAGACAGATGCAGAGATTTGATTCCATAGTGATTCTAAATCCATCAAGTTGATAAGATTAACCATTAGTTGTCTAACATTTTCATTAAAGAAAAGTATACAAATCCCAGATTCTGATGTGAAAGTCAGCCTTGAAATAATTAGTTCTCCTCTGCCTGCTGTATTATATACTTCCTGGAAAACACATACAATTTTTTTCCTGCTTACTGAGAAATAATATGGTACTGTTCTTTTAAAAAGTAAAAGTGGAAGAAGTTGTTTGAGATGTGACAGGACTAGAAACAAATTCACTCACTGGAAGAAATGTGACTTCCTGCTGGCTGGCTCTGATGGAAGAAGCCAGCAACTTTACCAGTGGGGTGCTAAAGCTCTGACTCACCACTTCTCCCAGTGAGCTGATCTTCCTGCATTTGTTCTTGGTGTATTATCCCACATGCATTTCAGTCATTTAAAAGTAGCTAAACAAGCCAGAGTGACATCTGTCATTGGTGGATGACTGGTAGTTGGCCTTGAACTCTCATTCCCTACCCATTCATAGCACAGGCCATCCAGTGGTCTTTCCAGACTGAGCTCTGTTAAAGAGATTGGCTTAAGTTGGAGCCCAAAATAACTATAAATGAATCACAGTTCTTTATGTTAGAAAGGAATCAACTACTATTCTTAAATTTGAGGTGGCAAAGTCTTGAACATCTCCCCTTTACCCCCCTAACCTCTGTCTTGGTTTTTCAAGACAGTTTCTCTGGGTAGCCCTGGCTGTCCTGGGAACTCATTTTGTAGATAAGGCTGACCTCAAAATTGGAGATCCGCCTGCCTCTGCCTTCTCCCTTTTTTTTTTTTTTTTTTGTTAGGCTGTTTTCTGACACCAGTTTATTTGATGTTCTAGTTTATCATATGAAGAAATACCAAGACTAGAAAAAGAAGACTGACTTGGGATTGAACCACTTGGCAATATTGTGACAGACTTGTTATTTCTTTTTAAATAATTTATTTAATTTTATCTGCTGTACTTTAGTGTGAGGGTGAGCTGCCATGTCGGTGCTGGGAATTGAATCCTGGTCCTCTGGAAGAGCAGCCAGTGGTCTTCACCGCTGAGCCATCTCTCCAGCCCGACTTGTCATTTCTTTCTTTTTTTTAAAATATTTATTTATTTATTAGGTATACAATATTCTGTCTGTGTGTATATGCCTGCAGGCCAGAAGAGGGCACCAGACCCCATTACAGATGGTTGTGAGCCACCATGTGGTTGCTGGGAATTGAACTCAGGACCTTTGGAAGAGCAGGCAATGCTCTTAACCTCTGAGCTATCTCTCCAGTCCTTGATATTTCTTAAATGCTGTACTTTAACGTGTTTTTTTTTTTTTTAAATTGTTGACTTCTTTCAGACAAAGTCTCATCCTTGTAACCCCTGCTATCCTGGAACTTGCTGTGCAGAGCCCCAAGTTGCCTTTAAACTTAACTTTTGAAGCTGGAGTGCTGGCTCAGCGGTTAAGGGCACTAGCTGCTCTTCAGAGGACCGGTTTCTATTCCCAGCACCCACAAGGTGGCTCACAACCTTCTTAAACTTCAGTTCCAGGGCATCTGATGTACTCCTGCCTCCATATCCAGTGCACACACGGTGCATATACATAATGCAGATAAATGCTTACACACTAAAATCTAATAACTTCTTTATTCTTCCCAAGTGATGAGGTTATAGGCAGGTACCGCTATATCTAGCAGATGGTTGTTGCCTTGTTCTCCACCCCCACCCCACCCCGCCCCAGGTTTCTTTGTGTAGCCCTGGCTGTCCTAGAATTTACTATGTAAACCTAAAACTCACAGTAATTACCTGCCTGGGATTAAAGGCCAGTGCCACCATCACAATAACAGTTTTCTCTATTGAGGGTTGTGTGGAAATAAGTTCTTTGAGACAAAATCTAGTTATATGTGTAGCCTAGATTGGTCTGGAACTTTAGTAGAATTGTCAGGTGTTCATTGTGCATACCTGTAATCTCAGTTACTTGGGGGACAGATGCAGGACCTTCTGTCTGGGGTCAGGTGTTCAAAGCCAGCCTGGACAAAATAAATGAATAAATAAGTAAAATAATTAGTATTGTTAATTTGTTGAATATAATTTTTTTGAACTGAGAGGAAATGGCTTGCAAAGTCATTGGCTACAAATCTGTGAAGAAAGAATTGGTCTTCCCGGTCTTTTCCGGGTGGTTCTCCTTATTCTACAGATATATTGTTATTCCTGTTAACTGTTGGATGCATATCTTCTTGTAGATGTTTGTTTTATTTTGAGATTGGGTCTATGCAGTTAAGAGTCTCATTCTTAGGCTGGGCCAGGCAGTGATGGTTCATGCCTTTTTTTTTGTTTGTTTTTTTGTTTTTTGAGACAGGGTTTCTCTGGCTTTGGAGCCTGTGCTGGAACTAGCTCTTGTAGACCAGGCTGGTCTCGAACTCACAGAGATCCGCCTGCCTCTGCCTCCCGAGTCTTGGGATGTGGTTCATGCCTTTTTAGCCCAGCACTTGAGAGGCAAAGGCAGACGGATCTCTGAGTTCAAGGCTAACCTGGTCTACAGAGCTAGTTCCAGGACAGCTAGGGATACACAGAGAAGCCCTGTCTTGAAAAACAAAATAAGATTGTCAGCACACGCCTTTAATTCCAGCCCAGGGAGGCAGCGACTAGCAGATCTCTGAGTTCCAGGACAGCCAGCTACACAGTGAAACTCTCAAGTAAATAAACAAAAAATGAAAGAAAGAAAAATATTTACATTCATACAGTACATGTAAAATAAGCCTAAAGTTTAGAAGAGATTGTCAGACTGGCCTCAAACCCAGAATCCTATTGCCTTTAGCCTCATAGGAGCTAACTTGGGCATTCTGCCACCATGCCTTTTGCTAGATTATTTTAAATATTTATATATGTATTCATTGGTTATTTGAAAGCAAATCTTAACCAATTTGCATAAATAAATAGCTATTATACCTTTAATCCTAGTATTTAGGAGCCAGAAGCAGGGTAATTCTAGGCCAGCAAGGGCCACATAATAAGACCCTATCTCAAAATCACAAAAACAAGCAAAAAAAAAAAAAAGGCACTTCAAAACTTAGTTTCTAAGTAATTTTGTTTTTATAACGTATGCAGATTTTAAAACTTTTAAGTTGTTTCAGCAGTAAAATTACCAAAGGAATGACTCCTACCGTTTAGGAAAGTGTTTGATGCTTTTCTATAAATTGTAAGATCTTTGAACAAGAATTTTTTGCAGATTTTAGTACAAAATAGCATATGAGGCATTTAATAGCAGAAGTGTCAAAGAGAGGTCTGTAACTTGCTTCTTGATTATGTGTGGGGTTCAGAGTCTTTGAAAGTGTTCCCTAGAGGGATCGTCACAGCTGTTCTTAATGTTGTTTTCCCTCTTCCTTTTACTCTGGAGAGTTCAATCTCAGGAGAAATGAAGAAAATAATAAACATGTTTAAAATTTCACCTGAGCTCCGCTTTCCTACCTCAACCACCCCGAGACAAATCACACAAATCAGGAGTGCTGTTTTAACTTTATAACTGGTTTTTCTTCCCCCTTTCTTTCATTTCCTCCCTTCGTTTTTGAGATAGGGTCTCATTTTTTTTTAAGACATGTCCTTTTTTAAGGCCAGGTGCTGTGACCTTTATTTGACTTTGGATCCTCTTGTCTGTCGCCTCAGTATTGGGGTGGCAAGCATATAGCATCATACTCAAGTTTTTTGTTTTTTGGGTTTTTTTGTTTTGTTTTTTACTTTTTTAAAAAAATTTTAACATATGGAACGCTTCACAAATTTGCGTGTCATCCTTGCGCAGGGGCCATGCTAATCTTTTCTGTATCATTCCAATTTTAGTATATGTGCTGCCGAAGCGAGCACCATACTCAAGTTTTATTTGGTTTTGATATTGAACCCAGGAGACTGAACAATATACAGCCTCAGCCATATCTCAGTTATCTAGCTAGTGTGACAAAAATGTCTGTGTACTGCCTTTAGTGTGGTCATTGAAAGTTCTCTTCTCTCTCCCCTTTTTTGATATGCCAGATCATATGATTTGATTTTGTTGATACTAAATATCTCAGGGAGGGGTTGGAGAAATGGCTCAATGATTAAGAGCGCTATTGTTCTTACAAAAGATCCCAGTTTGGTTCCCTGAACCCACTTGGTACCTCTTCACAAACACCCCTAACTCCATCTCCTGAGTTTCAAGGCACCTGACACGCTTTGCTGACCTATTGGTTGCCAGGAATGCACCTTGTACACGCATAGACATGTGTGCAAAACGCTTAAGCGCATTCAGTGAGTCCTAAGAATATACGGGAGGCCAGATAAATGCTCACTGGGAAAAGTGTTTGCTGGGCAGGCCTAACAACCCAAGATTGCTTCCCCAGAACCCATAGAAAAGCCAGGCACAATATGCAAGTTATTTTTGATGCTTTTAATTGACACATTGCTTTTTTCTTTTTCTTTTCTTTTTGGCAGGTAGAGGAGACCAGGCTGGCCTCAAACTCACAGAGATCCGCTTGTCTCTGCCTCTCAAGTGTTGGAATTAAAGGTGTGTGCCACCACCGCCCAGCCAGGTTCTCATTTTGTAACCCTGGCTGACCTCATATTCACAGATATCTGTCTCTACTTCCTGAGTGTAGTGATTAAAGGGTGTACTACCATACTTGACTTTGAGACTACTTACTCAGTATGACTCCTAAAAAATATGAAGACTACCCTGGTGGTGGTGCACATCATTAATCCCACCACTCAGGAGGCAGAAGCAGGTAGACCTCTGAGTTTGAGGCCAACCTGGTCTACAGAACTAGTTATAAGACATCCAGGGCTACAAAGAAACCCTGTCTCCTCAAAGACCCCTTTACCCCCAAGAAAAATGGAGACCAGAAAATCAGTTAGTCTGGGGAGATAGCTGAGTCAGTAAAATGCTTGCCATGGAAGTATGAGGCCTTGAGTTCTGATTGGTAACATCCACATAGAAATCTAGTCTTGGGCGAGAGAGATAGATAGCTCAGTAACTGAGAGCTTGTACTATGGTAAGTCCCCATCTGAGTTCAGTTCCTAGCACCTTCAATGGGCATCTCGCAGCAGTCTACTGTAACTCTAACTCTGGGGGTTTGATATCTTCTGGCCTACACGGACAGACAGACAGACAGGGTACTGAATGTGGTAGGAGCTGAACTAAGGTCCTCTGTTAGAGCTGTACGATTATCCATCTCTTTAGCCCCAAATAATATAAAAAAAGTAGGAGAGAGTAAAGTTGTTTTGGTTTTTGAGTTGGGGTCTTGCTATGAAGCTCTCACTGTCCTGTAACTACATAGACCACCCTATCCTTGCCTCTCCTCCCAAGTGCTAGGATTATTGGTGTTCATGAACATTTCTGGGTATGAATTGGTTTTTAAAATAATTTTGTTGTGCCCTCCCCCCGGTGCTTAGAGAAGTTGTGATTTGTAACTCATGTGCTTATTTGAATGTACCCTCTTACACTAGGTGTTGAACGGTGACCTTCTCTTCCAAGATGTCAAAAACAAACAAATCCAAGTCTGGGTCTCGCTCTTCTCGCTCAAGATCTGCATCCAGATCTCGGTCTCGATCGTTTTCCAAGTCTCGGTCCAGAAGCCGATCTGTCTCCCGTTCAAGGAAGCGCAGGCTGAGGTAGGGGCACGGTTTTGTATGTTGTGATGATGACTGAGCTGTTTTGGGTATTGAAGGACTCTGGTCACTTCTGTTCCTGTCATATGGCAGTTAGGTTTTCATTGTCAGGCTGTTTGCTTAATTCCTGTCCTTTGACAGTGCACTTTAGAAGAAGGCTTTTTGTTTGTGTCTAAACTCCTTGCTTGAATTTATCTTACTAACTTGATTTTGAAAGGCTTAAACCAAACTCATTTATCAGCAATGAAAAGACAGGAATTTATTTACCAGAGATCATGGAAATATATTAATGTGCTGGTCACTAAGTCACATTTATTTAACAAAACATCTTAAAACTAAAAGCTTTTTTAAAGTCAGTGTTATAAACGCCAACAGTTTTCTTTTGCTAAATGTGAAAATGATTGTTCTTTAATTTATCGTGAAAACCTTTAGTTTTCAAACCGTCAATAAACATCTCCATTTCAGTTGTTCTCTTGGTTTGTTAAGGCAGGTTTCTCATTCATTGAAAGCATGGTGTCTTTGTAGCATGTAGTCCATGCTGGCATTGAACTTGAGATCCTTGTTGTCTCATCTTCTTGACTCCTGGGATTAAATTTTCTTCTAATAGGATGGATTTAAAAACTTAAATGCTTATAATTTTTTTTCATGTGAGTAGGGAGAAACACAGGTGTAAATACTGAAGGGGATCTTTGTGTAGTTTGTTTTTCTTTCAAATTGAGCTAGCAAGGTACTGCTGTGTCATTTTATCCGCTTAAAAAGTCTCCTGATAAGTATCTGGAATCTTTTCCTTAAATTTATTACGACCTTAAAACTTACTTAGATAAAGTCAATAAAGTTTTGTTATTGATGGCTTCTGTAGCTCTATAGCATTTAAACATTAAATGTATAATTGGCTAAAGAGAAAATATTCGAAGTTAAATCTCAATGACTCTGAAAAATCAGCCTCAAAATAGGCAAAAGGGGACATAGAAAGACTGAAGAAGAAACTACTGATTCTAGGTTTATACCTCAATAGGTTAATGTCAAGGCCATTGGATGGAACAGAGAGACTCTTCCTGAGCCCTGCTTTGTACCCAGTCTTGATTTAGGTGATTTAAATTTTATTTTCAGATCATTTTGTTATGAAAGATGCCATTTTAAAATTTAATTCAGTAAATGGAAGCTTAATAATTGATTCAAAACCAAGCATGACTTAACAGCCAAAGATAAACAACAAAATTGAACTGACACAGACCAAATCAAAACATGCCAACCATTTCTGGATCAGCGGGAATTCTGGGCAGATCTCGCCTCCTGTGCTGCAGATTTGGCATGGTGGTTGACTTGAGAAATGAAGGAGCAGTGTTTTAAACAGGCAATTTGTTGAGTCAATTTAGAGCCAGTTTAAGTGCTATTTTGTTACCTAGGAGACTTTTGGATTCCAGAAGGTTTTTGTTTGTTTGTTTTTGCCCCTAGAAAACATGCTTTTAAAGAAACAGATAAGTTTGCCATTGTATGACCAATTTTTTATTTCTGGTTTATCTGTTTCATGGTCTTGTTTTTGTTTTCCCTCTCCTACAAGGAAAGTACCTATCCTGAGAGTTTTAGGAACCATGCCTTTAAATTAACTAACTGCTGAGTTCTACAGAATTGAAGAAAGTTCATTTTTTCCCCTTTATTTCACAGACTGTATCCATTTCAGTGACTCTTTAAATAACTTCTTTTGCAGTCTGCAGAGCCTCATATTTCTGCATCTTACAGTGGCTGCAGGTTTGGATGCAGGGGGCCACAAGGTCCTCCCTTACTCTAGTGATGGGTAAGAGAAGCAGC
This sequence comes from Dicrostonyx torquatus, assembly GCA_028555095.1. Classification (NCBI taxonomy): domain Eukaryota; kingdom Metazoa; phylum Chordata; class Mammalia; order Rodentia; family Cricetidae; genus Dicrostonyx; species Dicrostonyx torquatus. Next base: position 3,601,501 of record JAQHUG010000031.1, on the reverse strand, counting down.
AGTAGGTCTAAATGTGGGACCATGAATCATACCCTTCTTAGTGCTGGTGATGGATCAACTCCTCCAAGCAGAGCCCTTCAGTGGGGCTCTGTTACGTTTTCATAGCCTACAACTGCCTTTCCTTTCTTTTCTTTAATTTTTACTGGTTCTGAATGAAAAATATAGAAGGTAAGTTTTTATTCTTGACTTTAAATTTTGCTTAAATAGCAACCATTAAGCAGCAATTAGATGCATCTTTGCTAATTGTTATTCTTCGTGGTGTAGGTACAGCTAAGGACATTGGGCAATACTAGAAAACCAATTCTCATTTACCTTTAAATTGAAGATAAGCTTTTTTTTTTTTTTTTAAAGATTTATTTATTTATGCAGTATCTTGCCTATAGGCCAGAAGAGGGCACCAGATTTCATTACAGATGGTTGTGAGCCACCACATGGTTGCTGGGAATTGAACTCAGGACCTCTGGAAGAGCAGTTAAGACTCTTAACCGCTGATAAGCTTCTTCTTAAAAGTACTATCTGCTTAGTTATCAAGTTCATAAAGCAACACTACCTACTAAATGAATTTACAATAGTAACTCCTCCTTATCTCCTTTTATGCCTGGTATTAGACCTGATCCGTATACATAGTACTATCATAAAGCTTAATTTACAACAGAAAGGCAGCTCAGCGGATAAAGGAGCTTGGTGCCACGCCTGAGGATATGAACTTTATTCCTGGGATCCACAGGTAGAAGGCAAGAACTTGAGCTCCCACGCATAGTATACTGTGGCATGCACAGACCCACAATACAGACAAACAGAGGGGGGCACTAAAGAGTTATTTCTGGAATTACCACTTAATATTTTAATTTTCATTACCTTGAATTGCCATGAGTAAGAGACTTTGCAAAGCAAGTTGATTTTGAATAAAGGAAGGGAAGGAGACTATTATTTATTTTTTCAAGGTTTGTTTTTATTTTATGTGTATGAGTGGTTTGCCTGTCTGTGTATGTTTGTGCACCACCTGTGTGCAGTGACCTTGGAGGCCAGAAGAGAGGCAGATTCCCTGAAGCTGGAGTTAACATAGAGCTGTGAGCCAGCATGGGAATGTTGACTGAAACCCAGGTCTGCTTCAAGAGAAATGCTCTTAACCACTGAGTTGTCTGTCCAGCTCCTATTACTTTGTATTACTTTTATTTGTGTGTATGTATATGGTCAAGCAATGCCAGAGTGAACGTAAGGTCAGAGAACAGATTGCAGTAGTTGATTCTCTCCTGCTGTGTGTCTCCCAGGAATTGAACTATGGGTTGAAATGCTTGGTGACAAGCACCTTTACCTCCTGAGCTCTGATCAGTCTCAAAAATCATCATTTTAAAAGCAAATCATCATTTTTTGGGGGGAAGGGGGGTTTGGAACAGGGTTTCTCTGTAGCTTGGGAGCCTGTCCTGGAACTAGCTCTTGTAGATCAGGCTGGCCTCAAACTCCTGAGATCCGCCTGCTTCTGCCTCCCGAGTGCTGGGATTAAAGGTGTGTGCCACCACCGCCCATCTGTTGCCAGGCATTCTGGCACATGACTTCAGTCCCAGCATTTGGAGGGCATAGGCAGGTGGCTCTCTTGAGTTTGAAGCCTGTCAATGTCTCAAAAACTAAAGAATAAAAGCAAATGTAGCTCAATGTCACTTTATGGGAGAGTGCTTGTTGAGAGTGTGTAAGGTTCTGTGTTTGGTTACCAGCACAAAACAAAACCTCAGGCAAGTTGATTAGAAAGGTAACATTTTTTTTAAAAAATTGACATACTACCCCTGTGTAGTAGGAAAGTGCTCTACCAGTGAACTACATCCGTGGTCCCTTCTAAATTTTGTTTTCAAACTGGTCCTGCTAAATCACCCAGGTCACCCTCATGTTCTCCTACTTTAACTTCCCAGGTAATTAGGATTGCACATACATACTTACTGGAAGGTTTTTGTTTTGTGTTTGTGCCTATGCCTGCATCAAATCTTTTGGAGCTGGAGTTACAGATGGTTGTGAATTTATTTTGTGGGTCCTGGGAACCAAATTCTGGTCCTCTGGAGGAGTAGCAAGTGCTTTTAACCACAGAGCCATCTCTCCATTCCCTAATTGTTTTTGTTGTTTATTGACAGTATTTTCAAACTTGCTGGGTAGTCTTGGGATATTCTTGCCTTTTCTTGATACTCCTACCTTCACCTCAAAAGTGTTGGGGTTATAAGTGTGCACTACCATGCCTAGCTAGACTCTTACTTTAATTGGTACAAAGTAATGGATTTCATTATGTTTTTATACATGAATTCAAAATACTTTGATCATGCTATTGTTCCTGAAGACATAGCCATAAAAACCATTCTTATCAAATGCCCCCTAACACTTCAGAGGCAGAGGCAGGCGATTCTCTGAGAGTTCAAGTCCAGCCAGGGCTATGTGAGACTATGTCTCTTAAAGAAAGGGAGGAGGGGGCTGGAGAGATGGCTCAGTGGTTAAGAGCTTTGCTTGCTCTTCCAAAGGTACTGAGTTCAATTCCCAGTAACCACATGTGCTCACAGCCATCTGTATGAGATTTGGTGCCCTCTTTTGGCCTGCAGGGATACATGCAGGCAGAACACTGAATGTGTGTGTATGAGAGAGAGAGAGAGAG
>JAQHUG010000031.1:3583741-3598822 GCA_028555095.1 Dicrostonyx torquatus | reverse complement strand
TTTTTTTTATTTGTCATGTGTGTTTGCACATATGGAAATCAGAGAACAACTTGTGGGAGTTGGTTCTCTCCACCATGTGGGTTCTTGATTAGATCAGCCTGAAAGTGGAACTCAGGTTGTCAGACTTGGCGCTCATTGCCCTTGTCTTTGACTTACAGGATGTCTTAGTTAGGGTTACTATTGCTGTGATGAGACAGAGCAAGTTGAGGAGGAAAAGGGTTTATTTGACTTATACTTCCATATTGCTGTTCATCGTTGAAGAGAGTCAGGACAGGAACTCAGGACAGGACCTGGAGGCAGGAGCAGATGCAGAGGCAGCAGAGGCATACGGCTTATTGACTTGCTCTAAATGGCTTGGTCAGCCTGCTTTCTTACAGAGCCCAGGACCACTAGCTCAGGGATGGTCCCACCCACAATGGGCTGGATCCCCACCCCTATTTATCACTAATTAAGAAAATGCTATACAGGCCTGATCTTATGGAGGCATTTTCTCAATTGAGGCTCTTTCCTCTCTGATGACTCTGGCTTCTATCAAATTGATATAAAACCAGCCAGTTTTTTGTTTTGTTTTGTTTTTCTTTTTTTGATGGCACCTGGTTGTCCACAGCTTCATGTTCTTGAACATTAGTTAGATGAGCTCCTGTGAGCCCCTATGGTTCTGTCAGTGGACCCTGGTTCCTTCTGAGTTCTGTATTAAAGTGAATGGCCTTGGGTTGAGTTGAAAGGACCTTTTCCCTGCCTCTTTTGCTCTAGTCCTTATGCTTAATGCTGGATGGTCAGATAGTGCCCTCTTGTGTTACCTCAGCGCAACCAGAAAGCTTGGCCCCAGAAATTTGACCTAGAAGATTTCCAGTTCTAGTACAAGATTAGGTTCATGTTTTTCTGATCTTATTTTAGCAGATTCTTTCAAGTTTTTTAATAGCTGTGCTTTTTGTTTGGTGGTCAGCTGTTACAATTGTACCTTTACAGCCTCGGGTCTTTAAGACATTAGTCCTAAACTGAGAAGACGACTAGGATGGGAGTGTTGGAACCAGAGATCCTGTGTGATCATCTGCACCAGCACCACCAGCTATATTTCCTGTGCCTGTGTCTTTATTTAGTTTACAAAATTGAAAGAAAAAAATTAGATGTTTAAGTTTGTACCCTTGCTTTCAAAACAAAACTGAAAATAAATGATACAGAAGAGTAGGGAATACAGTGTTACCTTTGTTGGCAGTTATTTTTTAAATGCTGTGTAAAAAACATTTTCCCCATTCCCTTCCTCTGCAGTTCTAGGTCTCGTTCCAGATCGTATTCTCCAGCTCATAACAGAGAAAGGAATCATCCCCGAGTGTATCAGAATCGAGATTTCAGAGGCCACAACAGAGGCTATCGGAGGCCCTATTATTTCCGTGGACGAAACAGAGGCTTTTATCCTTGGGGCCAGTATAACCGAGGTGGCTATGGAAACTACCGGTCCAATTGGCAGAACTACCGGCAAGCATACAGTCCTCGTCGAGGCCGTTCCCGATCCCGATCCCCAAAGAGAAGGTCCCCTTCACCAAGGTCCAGGAGCCATTCTAGGAACTCTGATAAATCATCCTCTGACAGGTCAAGGCGCTCCTCATCCTCCCGTTCATCCTCCAACCACAGCAGGGTTGAATCGTCTAAGCGCAAGTCCACAAAAGAGAAAAAGTCCTCTTCTAAGGATAGCAGGCCATCTCAGGCAGCCGGTGATAACCAGGGAGATGAGGCCAAGGAGCAGACATTTTCTGGAGGTGCATCTCAAGATATAAAAGGGTCTGAGAGCTCAAAGCCATGGCCAGATGCCACTACTTATAGCACTGGTTCTGCATCACGGGCCTCGGTTTCTGATCTGAGCCCCCGGGAGAGAAGCCCAGCTCTCAAAAGCCCCCTCCAGTCTGTGGTGGTTAGGCGAAGATCACCGCGCCCTAGCCCTGTGCCCAAACCTAGTCCTCCACTTTCTAATACATCCCAGATGGGCTCATCTATGTCAGGTGGTGCTGGATATCAGTCTGGAACACACCAAGGTCAGTTCGATCATGGCTCTGGATCTTTGAGTCCATCTAAAAAGAGCCCTGTGGGTAAGAGTCCTCCAGCCACTGGCTCTGCATATGGTTCATCTCAGAAAGACGAGAGTGCTGCTTCGGGAGGAGCAGCATACACAAAAAGGCAAGTATCTCATTTTTCCCATCCCCAAGTGGCTATCCCTAGCCAGCAACTTAGTTGTAATAACACCTAGTTAGACTTGTGATTAATGGCAATTCCTGTTTCCTCGGCTTTTCATTAGCCTACATTATAGTTGCCCAGGGAAACTTTAACTTAACTCTAGCTTTCTTGAATTTGTATTACAGCATAAATTTCTTTAGATTAGTCTGTGGTAATGTTTTTACATTTAAAAATTGCCTTGAATTCTACCCGAATGAGCCAGAAAACAGTAGAGGTTTGTGGGTTAGCTACCAAAAAAAAAAACCAAAAAAAAACCAGATCTTTGCCAACACGACTGGCCATTGGAACTGTAGACCTCTAGGATCCACTATTTGCCGTGTTTGTGTGCATCATGGTGAAGAGTGACACACTGAGGAGACTGGCAAAATAGGAAAGTCCAAGGCTTAGTCCAGAAGAGCCTTTTTTCTTTTTTAAAAAGCACAAGGTGGGTGTATGCCCTTGTAAAAGTGCCCAGGCTTCATATTAGGAGAGGGCGTGCTGCCCTGTAAGAGGGTATGGTAAGTTTGATAAGAATTTTTCCTGTGTGGATTGGATAGAGTGGGACATTACAGGGAAGGTGCTATGACCATGTTTTAGTCAAGAGAGAGAGCAAGAGGTTCCTCCTTTCATTCTTTACTCTTACTAGCACATTCTCTGGTCCCTTGGTTCATTAATGTAACTAGTTAGGTTTAATATTGCTCATAATTAGCATATGTTCAAATTTTGTACTTTGATGCAATTTGAGTTTGCTTTGCAGTGTCAGTTTTATTCCTTGCTAGGACTGAATGCAAAATTGAGTCTGGTCTCTGCTTTTCCATTAGAATAATAATTTTGCCACCTTCATACTCCTTCCCCTATTAACAAGTATTTTGTTTTATGTGTTCACAGTATATTTCATTATGTAGATCTTCTAGGTGACTTGAAGCAAATTTGAAGTCTCTTTGAGACTTGTATTTCCAAATGTGAGTTGTATAAAATCAAAACAGTCCAAGGTTGAACATTCTGTTATCTTTGCTGAAAGCAGATTTTAAATGAATGAGTAAAACTTGGGGTGAGACTATAGTTATTTTCCCCTTAGACCACATAACAGGTAAGTAAAAAAATTTTTCAGTATCCTAAATAACTTGCTCTTTTTTTTTTTTTTTTTTTTTGGTAAGGCACAGTTCCGCCGACTCTTAAATGCCAAGTTTATAAATCCATGAAGGTTTTTTTTTTTTTTCCAGAAATCATTAGACAAGAATCAGGTAGAAAGGTCTGATAATACTGAAATCTACAGATATGTTTGCTCAGAGACTTAAAACCAGAGCAGGAACAGACCAGGTGCTGTGGTAGAACAGGATGCTCAGGAGGCTTCTCGTGTGTCTCCCTTGTGTTTTTATAACTAGGTATCTGGAAGACCAGAAAACAGAGAATGGAAAAGATAAGGAACAGAAACAAACAAATACTGATAAAGAGAAGCTAAAAGAGAAAGGGAGCTTCTCAGATGCTGATATAAAAATGAAATCTGATCCATTTGCTTCCAAGACTGACAATGAGAAGCCCTTCCGAGGCAGCCAGTCACCCAAAAGGTATAAGCTTCGTGATGACTTTGAGAAAAAGATGGCTGACTTCCACAAGGAGGAGATGGATGAACAAGATAAGGACAAAAGTAAGGGAAGGAAGGAACCTGAGTTCGATGATGAGCCCAAATTTATGTCTAAAGTTATAGCCGGTGCAAGCAAAAACCAGGAGGAAGAAAAGTCAGGCAAGTGGGAGAGCCTGGTTCACACAGGGAAGGAAAAGCTGAGGAAAGCAGAGGAGCTGGAGGAGGAGCCTTTCATAGAGAGATCCAGAAAGGAGGAGCGTGGAGGGGCCAAGAGAAGCGAAAGTGGACACAGAGGCTTTGTGCCAGAAAAGAATTTCCGTGTGACTGCATACAAGGCGGTCCAGGAGAAAAATTCATCACCTCCCCCACGGAAGACCTCTGAGAGCCGAGACAAGCTGGGAAACAAAGGAGACTTTTCCTCAGGGAAGTCTTCCTTTTCCATTACTCGGGAGGCCCAGGTCAATGTCCGGATGGACTCCTTTGATGAGGACCTTGCACGGTGAGGAATGCTCCTTGTTGACCCTCAGGGCTCTAATGGCCCAAATGGTTTTGTTACCCCTTCTTCCTGAGAACGGAAATGTTCCCTTGCTGCCACCTATCAGTGCGGATAGGCTTTTGTCTGTCCCTGGAGTGGAGAGAGTGTCATTGAGTGATAACAGCTCACAGATTGATTGTGCCCCTTAGGCATTGTTGGGGTAAAGATTGTCTTCGGCCAGTATGGCTGATTTTTTTGTTGTTGTTGTTTTTTGTTTGTTTCTGGGAACTCAAAACCACTATTTTGGTCTGTCTTTACCGGCAGCCCAGTTCCCACCCACACTGTTTCTTTTACCTGTCAAGACACTTGAGAATCATGCCTCCATTTTACTTGGGTCACCAGACTCTGATATTTTTTCCAATTTCAAATTGATGGATCCAGCATCTTCCCTCCCTCCTCTAACTACAGGAAAGCATGATAGAGCCCAGACTGACTCCTTTTGATATAGTGTACCCAGCCAGTTGGAGCTGTAACCACACACTCCACTCTTACCACTTCTGCTTAGGAAGTGGTGAGGGACAGCATGCATGTGAAGGTCATAGGGCTTCCTTCTGGAGTTTTCTCCTACAGTGTTGGTCTAGGGGTCAAGTTCTGGCTTGGAGGCTATCGCCTGTACCCACTGAGCCATCTCACCAGCCTCACTCTTGATGTTGTCTTGTTGAACGACCTTCCCCAGCCAAACTAGTTGACCTTTTACAGTGTCTTTGTTAAAACAAGTAGCCATAGAAAATATAGTCTCCAAGGTTTAACAGTTCCCCACTTGAAGATTCTCAGTGATGAATGAGATATTGGACCCATCTTTCCTCAGTTGTAATGTGTTACCATTACTTGAACTTTGATAGAGAACAAGAGGGGCCTTGTGGATTGAAAACTCTTTGGAGCTGTCTCCAGAGAAAACAGGGAGGGGCTGTCAAGATGGTTCATTGGGTACAGGCGACATCACCAAGCCTGGTAATCTGGAAAGAAAGAACTGACTCCTACATGTTGTATTCTGATTTTCACTTGTGTGTGCCATACACGTACATCCTCCCCTCCCTGGCCCAAAACAATAATAGGAAACCATGGTTCTGTGTTGGAAAACTCACATACTTAGTATGCACAGGGCCCTGGCTTTTTTGCCCAGCATTCTACATCCTCACCTTCAGCCCATAAAGCCTGGCCTCTTCATTCAGCCCTAGTTACACTCGGGAGTCTGAGACAAGAGGACAAGTTCACGGCCAGCCTTGCGATATATGGGGGGGGAAACTATCTTGAAAATTAGCGTATTTTTATAGTTAAAGAATTGTGGCTTTCAGCCATGTGGTGGTGGCAGCACATGCCCTCAATCCCAGCCACCTGGGAAGCAGACAGACGAATCGTTGATTTCAAGACCAGCCTGGTCTATAGAGCGACTTTCAGAATAGCCATGGCTACACAAAGAAACCATGTCTGAAAAAAAGCAAAAAGAATTGTAACTTTCTTTATATATCTCTTGTTACACTGATTATCCTTGTATTTGTCTTTCAGGCCCAGTGGCTTATTGGCTCAGGAAAGAAAGCTTTGTCGGGACCTAGTCCATAGCAATAAAAAGGAACAGGAATTTCGTTCCATCTTCCAGCACATACAGTCAGCTCAGTCTCAGCGTAGCCCCTCAGAATTGTTTGCTCAGCATATAGTGACGATTGTTCATCATGTTAAAGGTGAGTAGAGATAGTTTCCACACAGTAGTCTTTGTTTGTTTTTCAAGACTGGATTTCTCTGTGGCTTTGGAGCCTGTCCTGGAGCTAGCTCTTGTAGATCAGCGATCCGCCTGCCTCTGCCTCCCAAGTGCTGGGATTAAAGGCGTGCGCCACCACCGCCTGGCTCTTATAGATGTTTTGATGTGAATTTCCCAAATTGTTCTGTCATCCCCTGGACAAATAGTGGTGCACAGGTTGAGTAGTGGCCAAGAGCAATGATACAGAAAGCTGAATTGGGCCTGTTATAGGCTCCATCTAGAGTTAAAGTCAGTAATAATTGGTCCTGTGCCCCAAAGGGAGGTAAGCACGAGGTTCTTTATCCTTGTATCATGTCCCTAAGATAAGGGAGCTTACTAGAAACCCAGCATTAGATTCTCACTTTTCCTTCCCTATTTTAGTATATTATATGGGTTTGAATACTAAGTTGTATCTCTGTGGCTACAGGTCCACTGAACATTGTATCTGCCCTATATAACATGTTAATGTATTTCTTTGAATCTTAACAGAACATCACTTTGGATCCTCTGGAATGACATTACATGAACGCTTTACTAAATACCTAAAGAGAGGAAGTGAACAAGAAGCAGCTAAAAATAAGAAAAGCCCAGAGATACACAGGTGAGGTTCTCAGCCTTACTCTGAGGGTTGTAATAAAAGACTTTTGTCATTTGGGGGCTGAAGAGATGGCTCAGCGTTTAAGCACACTGACTGCTCTTCCAAATGACTCAGGTTCAATATCTGACACCCATGTGGATGCTCGCAACTATCCGTAACTCCAGTTCCAGGAGGGGATTTGATGCCCTCATACAGACATATATGCAGGCAAAGCACCAGTGCCTATGAAATAAAAATAAATTGTTAAAAATAACTTGTCATTTGGTATTAAACTGACCTTGTTGCATTCTCCCACTAATGTACTTTTGGTCCAAAATTTAGGGAAAAGTAATATTATCTAGGGCTCTTGGAAATCTGAGGACTTTGTATTTGAGAATGGAAAGGATGTTTTGAAGACTGTAGTTTCTAACATTGGGCCCAAAGAACCTGAAGTTTCTGTAGTAAGAATACTGACTTCTGTAAACAACATTATCACTTTCATTGAGGAGAATTTGCTGGGGAAGAGGGTTGAGGAAAAAGCTTGAAATTTACTTATCTCAACAGTTTAAATGAGGTCCAGCAGATTTAAAAAGAATTATCCCGGGCTGGAGAGATGGCTCAGTGGTTAAGAGCACTGGCTGCTCTTACAGAGGTCGTGAGTTCAGTTCTCAGCGACCACATGGTAGCTCACAGTCATCTGTAATGAGATCTGGTGCCCTCTTCTGGCATGTGAGCATACTTGGAGGCAGAATGGTGTATACACAATAAATAAATAAATCTTTTTTTTTTTTTTTTAAAGAATTATCCCCTGTAATTCAGGAAATCTGTTTGGTACATGGAGAGCTTGTCTGCAATCAGCTTGGTACCAAGGAAGATCAAGGAATCTGCTTTGCTAACTAGTAGCAAACACTGTCAGGAAATGCACGTCTTTATTTCCAGGACTGGGAAGCAGAGGCAGGCAGATCTCTTGAGTTTGAGAACAGCCAGGTCTGAAAAGTTCCAGGACAGCTAGGACTACTACATAGTAAAAAAGACAAAAACTAAGCAAAATGGGAAAGAGTAGAGTGCTGGGGGCTGTGGTTCAGTGGAAGAGTGCTTTTCTAGTATATGCAGAGCACTGAGTTCATTCCCCAGGTAGTGTCTGCCCTCAAAATAAAATAAAGGAACTTGGGCTGGCAAGATGTCTCAGTGGGTATTGTTGTAGATCCTCAGGTTCCATATTGTGGAAGGAGTGAACTGACCCCGTAAGTTGTCCTCTGACCTCCACATGTGTTGTGGCATGTGCTTTAAAGACACACATAAATACACACACAAGTGAATATAATACTTTTCAATTATTTGCTTTGGGTGGAAGGAATGTTTCTATTATAGGTCTAACTCAATAATAGAGTGTATGCTAGGCATGCACACGTAATCTTAACATTAAAAAGGGGGAGAAATAGAACTAGTAACAGATAAACTATAAAAAGTAATTCTGTCTATAACTCCATTACTCACCTTAGGGTCTAGAATGTTAACCAATGTTGTTCAGTAGAATAGTACACTATTTCTGTGTTTTTAATTTTAGGAGGATAGACATTTCCCCCAGTACATTCAGAAAACATGGTTTGACTCACGAGGAAATGAAAAGTCCCCGGGAACCTGGCTATAAGGTGATCTGTTGCTTTGATCAGTAGTTCCAACATAATGAGTGCGTTGGGCATGAACTTGACAGAAATGTGTTTGTTTAAATTACTCTCTACTTAAGTTTGTGTTTTTCTTTTAAGGATGGGCATAATTCTAAAAATGAACTACAAAGGGTTAATTTTTATTAAAATGTATCAACAACCTTTGTGAAGTGGTTAGAATATGGTAAATGACCCCAGAGTCTATTGAGGTGAGCTTGAGAAAAAAAAGAGAGGCGTTTTGGAACAAGTGCCCATGATGAGAGAAGAAACTTTTTGTGATATTTTTCTGCTTGTAAGTATTATCAAATCAACTGTCTACATGCACTATTTCCAACCATGATTTCAGAAAGACATGCATGTCAGAGCAGAGTGAAATATTCATATCTTAACTCAGTAGACTGTGTTCAACAGCTGGTGCGCTTTTTTGTTTTTTCCTAACATTGTACCATATCATCTGTCGATTACTGTTACTTTAAAATGGCCTGGCTACATTTGCAATGATATGCACATAACATTGTTACTAAGAGATTAGGCTCCTGTGCAGTTTTACTATGAAATAAGTAGATGGAGTTTTTAAGATTTTAATATTTATTCACCATCATTCATATATACAGTTGAAATTTGAAATAAGATGGCTGTTCTGTGCTACTGAAGCCTTTTTTAAAATTCTGTTTTAAAATTTTCTAGACAAATTTGTCTTTTTGGTTGAAAGTGTTGAGAGATACTCTTGTGCAATCTCTCATTTTCTACCCCGTCTCCCTGTCTCCACATGCCCTCAGCCTGGCCTTAGTGAAGCAGCAGAAGTCTATGCTCCATGCCTCCAACAGTCAGCTCCTCAGTGATGCCGTCCAGTGGCTGAGGGAGTGGTGGCTGCATTTGTCCTTTGTTGTCATTTGTTTGTTTATTTATTGGCTTTTTGAGTCTACAGAGGTCTTTGACTCTCAGAAACAAATTGATAAAATAATAAACCTCCTTCCTATCATTCTTGTTATTTAAGTGAAATATTGCATCAGAAAGTTTATGGTTCATATATATATATATATATATATATATAAGGTGTTGTTAATACAGTGTGAACGGCTTTCTGTTAGCAAGGACCTACTTCTATTAGGCAAGTCCCAGTGCATGATGTCCCTGAAGCCACATAGGCATTTATCCTCAAGAAGTTTTCGGGAATTATTGAAGGCCGTTGTAGACGTGATCTGGCCAGCGTTGCTTTTTCTCTTTACTTATTCTTGTATATTAAGGTGATTCCATACGGTAGTGGGTGGCTTCTTTAGATAGGGAGAAGTGAACATTTCCTATAAGCCTAATAAAAACATTTTCCAGAGCTGATTTTGGCCATCTCAGCATATACACTTAGCCAGAGGCATTACTGGGACACAGGAAACAAAGATTTACATATAGCACTTTCAAGAGACAGCACTTTGATTGTTTAAAAAAAAAAAAAAAAAAACCATTCTGGAGTGAGGCTTTTAGATTCCCAGTGTCTCCATTGGCAAAAAACACATTTGAGAGTGAGTTAGCAGTTCTTGATCCCAAAAACCTTAATTTTAACATCTTTTCCAGCAGGCTGAAGGGAAATACAAAGATGATCCTGTTGATCTCCGCCTTGATATTGAGCGTCGTAAAAAACATAAGGAGAGAGATCTTAAGCGAGGTAAATCAAGAGAGTCGGTGGATTCCCGAGACTCTAGCCACTCAAGAGAAAGATCAGCTGAGAAAACAGAGAAAACTCACAAAGGATCAAAGAAGCAGAAGTACGTGATGCCCCTGCCTGTCTCCCTAGATTCTGGAGTAAAGTCTCTCAGTTATTTACACCAGACTATTTTTTATTGGTGGTAGTTGTTTTTCACCATTCACTACAGGAGTCTGAACATGAAACCCTTGCTGGCCCAGAACTTACTATGTAGACCAAGTTGCTCAATCCCTACCCCTCCAGTGCTGGAATTACATGAGCGCACATAACACTTGTCCATTTGGGCTTGTGAGTACGCCAGGCCTTCTCATCAAAGAACTCTATGGTTAGGAACTAAAACAACATCTGTAGCATCATCTTCCCTGGCTTGAAAATAGAATTTCTTTATCTAAGTAAAATTATCTTTGTCCAGAAGTGAATGTTGCAACGATTGTAGAGATTGATTGGCAGTTTGTGTGACAGGTCTTCTGGGCATGTTCTTTCTCACTGAGTATTTCTTTTTTTTGTTTGTTTGTTTTTTTTTCTTTTTTCTTTTTTATGTATGCTTGCATGCCAGAAGAGGGCACCAGATCTCATTATAGATGGCTGTGAGCCACCATGTGGTTGCTGGGAATTGAACTCAGGACCTCTGGAAGAACAGTCAGTACTCTTAACCTCTGAGTCATCTCTCCAGCCCGAGTATTTTCTTAGTGTGCTTATAGTTTAGAAAATTATTGTGCCGGGCGGTGGTGGCGCACACCTTTAATCCCAGCACTCGGGAGGCAGAGGCAGGTGGATCTCTGTGAGTTTGAGACCAGCCTGGCCTACAAGAGCTAGTTCCAGGACAGGCTCCAAAGCTACAGAGAAACCCTGTCTCAAAAAGACAAAAAAAAAAAAAAAAATCATTGTTAGACTAAAATACTATAACATCTAATACATTAGATTAAAAGTACTGGTTTAAAACCAAGTGAGACTAGATAGGACAGGAGTGTTGTTTCATAGACAGTTCAAAAGAGGTGTTCCAAATATTTCTTTAAAAAAGCAGAGTTTTTTTCATTGTTATGTAGGGCAACATAACACGCCAATGCCATGACGTTTTTGCTTTTTTTGGTGCTACTAGAGAGTAAGCCCTGAAATGCACTTGTAGAGCATATACAAGGCCCAGGGTTTACTCTGAATTCTCAGCACCCAAACCATCTGTAGCCCCCTGTCTGGTGAGATCTGGTGCTGCCTTCTGGCCTTCTTGGGCACTGCATGCTTGAGTGTCTGAGTCAAGCGAAAACCTTTGAACACTGTTCTTATTACTATGTCTTTGTACAACTTATAAAAACTCTGTTTTGTTTTATCATTTTTGCTGTTTTGGTTTTAGTTTTTTCAAACAGGGTTTCTCTGGGTAACCCTAGCTGTTCTGGTACTCACCCGGTAGACCAGGCTGACCTTGAACTCAGAGATCTGCCTGCCTCTGCCTCCCAAGCACTGGTCAAATTGGAAGCTTTTTTTTTTTTTTCTCCCAAGACAGAGTTTTTTTGTGTAACTTTGGTGCCTGTCCTGAAACTTGTTTTATAGATCAGGCTGTCCTCGAACTCAGGGACCTGCCTGCCTCTGGCTCCCAAGTGCTGGGATTAAAGGCATGCACCACCACCGCCTGACCAAATTAGAAGCTCTTGAGAATCTTATTTCTGAAAACTTCCTGCCATTCACCAAGTATTAGAGTGGTTATATTTCTGCCTTCTGGTTATGAGTACAGCAGTGTGGATCTCTTGTTTTCATGGAAGAGAAGATACTAAAACAAGTGGGGGCTGGGCAGAGTGCTTTTTTCTTTTTTTAATGTGCATGAGTGTTTTTCTCATAATTCTGTGTACCATATGTACACCTGGTGCCCAAGGAGGCCAGAAGAGGGTGTTGGCTCCCCAGGACTAGAGTTACAGATGGTTATGCACTATCATGAAGGTGCTGAGAGCCAAACAAGTGCTCTTAATAGCTGAAACAATTCTCCAGCCCCAGAGTGCTTCTTATAAATGAGGAACCGAGGAATACCTGGAGTCTCTGTTCCTGGGAATTTGGTCCTCTGACATATCAGGGTCATTTAGTAGCCTCCTGTTACCTCTAGTAGGGCTGGCACCAACCTGTAGTGTGTAGACAGTGAGTCATCATATTAGTCTAATTTTTCTAGTCTGTAATTTCCCCAGATGAAGGGAAAGGAAGAGATACGACTCCAGGAGGAGTTGCTGCAGATCTAGACTTAACAGCACAACCTGTTTGAGCTCAGTGGGAGGTGGTTGTATAGAGTTAGTGGGCTAATTAGAGCCAAGTTTGTTTCCAAGCTCTGTTCAGGTCTGTCACCTATGAACTGAGTAACGTGGAATTCTCTGGTCACTTTGTTGAATACTTCTATTGTCAGTAAGGTATTCTCCCATTTTATTTCATCTTAAGATGTCTCCCACCCCCTTGTGCCTGCCATAAAACGGCATTTGAGTGCTAGGAATGACAGCACACTAATAAGGGTTTGCTGCAGTGTCAGAGTCAGCTAGTGGGACGCACACAGACCTTCTTGCCTTCTCTGTTGGTTCACATGGCAGACTGATAATGGAGACCATGATTGTTTTGTTCTTTATGTTTGATACATATTCACCACATACTTAGAAACAGGTATGTCACTGAAAATGACTCACAGAACCACGTCTGCTGGGTGGGTTGGGGTAAACAAAACCCACTTGCTTGGTAGTTTATCTCTGAGGCTGCTAGAGCCAGTCTTGATTTCCTTCTTCTTCTTCATGTAGGAAGCACCGCAGAGCAAGAGACCGGTCTAGGTCCTCCTCTTCCTCTTCCCAGTCGTCTCACTCCTACAAAGCAGAGGAGTACCCCGAGGAAGCAGAGGAGAGGGAGGAGAGCACCACAGGTTTTGACAAATCCAGACTGGGGACCAAAGACTTCGTGGGTCCAAATGAAAGAGGCGGCAGAGCTCGGGGAACCTTTGTAAGGGCCTCTCTCTTTCTCTAAGCCTCCAGCTTCTTCTAGTCCCAACTGAACGTCAATAGGACACCAGTTCTTTTGCCTCTGGTCTAAGCAGGCCAGCTGTAGACTCAAGATTCTTTGGTTCCCAAAGCTTCTATGTTCACTTGTTTGTTTATAATCACTTACAAAGCCTCTTATAGCATCTCATCCCAGAATTTACCCCCATTTCCTTGAATCTTGCTTGAAGAAGGTCTTCTGGCCATGTGTATGTACCCCTCCCTCCAGGACTGTCTGCTTGGGAGGAACGAGGATAGAAATGAGTAGAAACTAGTTTAACTGCGTGTGACAGAAGGACAGCTGTCCATTCCTTGTCAGGAAAGTGTTTTAGCAGAATGTAAGGGATTTTCTACTGCTGACATGGACCTTTGTTTCTTTTGCTTCATTTATTTCTACAGCAATTTCGAGCAAGGGGGAGAGGTTGGGGCAGAGGAAACTATTCCGGTAACAATAACAACAACAGCAACAATGATTTTCAAAAGAGAAACCGGGAAGAGGAATGGGATCCAGAGTACACACCCAAAAGCAAGAAATATTACTTGGTAAGTGTCTGGGACTAACCAGGAAAGGGCCAGAGAGCCTTTGGAACACAGTAACTGATTTGAAGGCTTTAATTGGTTTGTCTGACCTTGTTAAATTTGTATACAGGCATAGAGACTGGATGTGTTGGTATTGTGCTAGCTAGATGGCTTTTCTGTAGAGGGTTAAGTCAGTTTTGGCTCCAATGTGGTTTATCTTCTGAACTGTTTATGAATTCCAAAATAAGCAAGAAATATCACTGTTGCCTTTCTTGTCCTGTGGACTTTGACTCCTCCCCCGCTCCCAGCCTCTGTCACCCTTTACTATTAGATTGACACGAAAAACAGCTCTAGAGCTGTCTGAAGAACAAAAGGTTGTTACCATAATGAAGTGGCACTGAGGTTTTCCTCTTACCTGTGTTGTTGTGGGTCATTCCCATGCTTCTCAGACTGTTACATAGTCGCTAACTCCTGCCGTTGGTTGCTGTGATTCACCCGGCCTTTATCCAAGCCTGTAATTCCTGGGCTTGGGCCTAGTTGTTGGGAGCCAGTTTGAAGCTTCTAGAGGACCTGAATAGGTGTAAGATTGCTGTAAAAGGAAACCCTTTCCTGCTTCTGTTTGCCACCTGAGGGAACATTGCCAATCTGATCTGGTCATTGTGGCACCGCAGCCTTGGACAGAGGCAGCTGACAGTCAGCTGAACTGACCTTCAGGAGCCTAAGAATGGCTTCTGTGAGTGGATGGCGTAACCTGTGAAGTGATGAGAGGGACATGAGACAGAAGTTGCTACTACAGTTTTCAGAATTCTTCACTCATTCCACCTTTAGTTCTATCTCTGCTGTGGAGATTGTCAGAACAGGGGTCGTTTTTCCTGCTGTTCCTACAAGAGGGTACCTGGGCTGGGAGGTTTGGAAAGGGCTGGAGCCCCAGGCCAGTTCCAGTCCACATGTTAGTATGATTGATTTTTCTATTCCTTTGAGAAATGGTGGTGTAGGGATGCAGAGATGCTTCTATGGCTGCAGCAGTTAAGAGCACTGGCTGCTCTTAAAGGAGACCTAGGTTTAGTTCCCAGCACCCACAGGCAGCTCACAACTGTCTGTAACTCCAGTTCCAGGGAATTATTTTTAAAAGAGAAATGGTGTTCTAAATAACAAAATTTGGTTTACATGATAGTCATAAGTAGCAGGATAGACAGACGGGGTAAATGAGCTAATGCCCCTGTCTTCGTGCTTTCCTACTACTCTAACACTTGTAATGTCCATGCTATTGCCTTAGAGTTCCCTAGGTATCCCAGTGGTGCTCCTGGGTCTGAGCCTGTGGCAGTATTGGAGTAGAATGGGCAAGAGGCAGAAAAGGTCACAGGGGTACAGGCTTTCTGGCCTGTGTGATGGGGACAGAGAAGAGAACACTAGCCCTGATGCCAGTTCTCTTTGCTCGCAGCATGATGACCGGGAAGGTGAAGGCAGTGACAAGTGGATGAGCCGTGGCCGTGGCCGAGGAGCGTTCCCCCGGGGTCGGGGTCGGTTCATGTTCCGGAAATCCAGTACCAGCCCCAAGTGGGCCCA
>JAQHUG010000031.1:3560633-3574732 GCA_028555095.1 Dicrostonyx torquatus | reverse complement strand
TCTTTGCACCTGAGATGGATGCTGGGAATTGAGCTCAGGTTCTCTGCAAGAGCAGTAAGTGCACTCACTACTGAGCCATCTCTAGCCCCCAGTTTTGTGTTTGAGGGCAAGGTCTCTAGGACTTGGAGCTTGCTAATTAGGCTAGGCTGACTAGACAGTGAACCCCAGCGATCCTGTCTCCACCTCCCAGGCTCTGGGATGACAAGCATGCACCACAATGCCGAGCTCTTTCTGTAGGCTGAGGATTCACTATAAATCCTCATGCTTGCCTAGCAAGCAAGCACACTGTAGACTGGGCTCTCTCTCTTGCTCCCTGGCCTTTTTTCTTTCTCTTTTAACACTTAGTTATTTTGTTTTTGTTTTTCGAGACAGGGTTTCTCTGTGGCTTTGGAACCTGTCCTGGAACTAGCTCTTATAGACCAGGCTGGTCTTGAATTCACAGAGCTCTGCCTGCCTCTGCTTCCCGAATGCTGGAATTAAAGGTGTGCACCACTACCGCCCGGCTACACTTAGTTATTTTGAAGCTGGGCTATAGTGGCGAACATCTTTAATTCCAGCACTCAGGAGGCAGAAGCAGGCAGATCTCTGAGTTTGAGACCACCCTGGTCTATAGAGCGAGTTCCAGGACAGCCAAGGTTATGCAGAGAAACCCTGTATTGGGGATGGCTTAGTTATTTTTATGTGTATGGGTGATTTGCCTGCATGCCTGTCTGTGTAACACATATGTGCCTGGATTCCATGGAGGCCAGAAGAGGGTGTCAGATCTTCTGAACAGATGGTTATGAGCCTCCATGTAGTTGCTGAGTATTGAACTGCAGTCCTCTGCAGTGGCAGCCAGTTCTCTTGACCACTTAGCCATCTCTCAGCCTCATCATACCCTTACTCAGTACTGGAGGCCCAGGGCGTGGTGCATGCTAGGCAAGTGCTCTTGACACCTCACTGCATCCCCAGTCCGTGGACCTCTGAGACAGGGTCTCACCACTTAGTCCAGGCTAGCCTTGAGTGTATGAAGATCTCAGGTTCTCCATACTCAAATTGATGCTTGTTAATGTCTTCATTAGAGCCATGCTAGTGGACAGCAAGGTGTCTAGTGGTTTGGATTTGCACTCCTCTGGGCTTCATGGTGCCTAGAAGCTTTTATTCTTTTGTTTTTTCAAGACAGTTTCTCTTTGTGGCCCTGGTTGTCCTGGAACTAGCTCTGAAGGCCAGGCTGGCCTCGAACTCAGAGATCCACCTGCATCTGACTCCCGAGTGCTGGGATTAAAGGCATGCACCACCAACACCTAGCTTGCTTAGAAGCTTTTGTTCCTTTGTTTTGTTTTGTTTGAGACAGGGTTTCTCTGTGTGGCCCCAGTGGTTGTCCTGGAACTAGCTCTGTAGGTCAGCTGGCCCCCGAACTCATCGCCTACCTCTGCCTCCTGAGTGCTAGAATTAAAGGTGTGCACCACCACCACCACCTGGCACTGAGAAGCTTTTTGTGTGCTTACTGACTCTGTGGGTTGTGTTTCCAGTTGGGTTGTGGTTTTTACTACGGAGTTACAGGAGTTCTTTATGTTCTAGATGAAAAGCTAAGCCTGAAGCTATAGCAGTGATAAAACCCTTGTCTGGCAAGCCTGAGGCAAACCCTAGCTTCAACCCCCAGTACACCAAAAACAATGGTAAAATTTTCTCCTATATTTTCATTTTATTGTTTTTTTTTTTAATGTGTATGAGTATTTTGCCTGCATGTACTGCTCTGTACTGCATCCATGCAGTACCTGTGGTAGCCAGAAGGGGGCACCCTGGCTTTACAGATAGTTGTGAGACGTCACATAGAGGCTGGGAATTGAAGCCCTAGCCTGGGGAAAAACAGCCAGTGCTCTTACCTGCTGAGCTGTCTCTCAGCCCAGGCATCCTTTGTTAATGTTGTCCTTTGATGCAGAGTTTTGTGTTCTGATGAAGTACCATCACTACTCTTGGGTTGGTTGTGTTGCCAAGTGGGGGGTGGGTGGGAAGGGGTGTCACACGAGTAGTGAGGTTGTGGCTCCTCACAGCCACCAAACCCACACTTGCACCCCTTCCCCAACTCTGCACTGCAGACCCACTCTGTGGAGCACTGGATGGAAGGGATGAGCAGTCCCAGGGAAGAACACTATCAGGCAGACACTTAGGTTACCTCGCTGCCTTGGACAGTGTCGCAAGCACAGAGATGCCCATCTTGACCTCTGTCCATCTTCCTAGCTGCTGTTCTGGGAGCATAGAGATGCTCATCTTGTCCTCTGTCCATCTTTCTAGCTGCTGTTCTGGGAGCATAGAGATGCTCATCTTGACCTCTGTCCATCTTCCTAGCTGCTGTTCTGGGAGCATAGAGATGCTCATCTTGACCTCTGTCCATCTTCCTAGCTGCCGTTCTGGGAGAGGACTTAGGCACCGCCTCACTAAGAACATTGGTCTGGATCATATCACCCCACCCCACTTCTCATTTCACAATTCTCTCTCTAGCTTTAGGCTGGGTTCACTCTGCTGTTTAACTTGTACGTGTATGGTAAATCCTGTACACATGTAGGTCATGGGCTTGCATTGTGTATTTTTCCAGGAATGCTGTGGTCATCTGTAGTCACGCAGTTTTCTGTTTGCTTTTCATAGCTGGTTCTTCCAGATGATCCTTTTGTTGCTTATGCATCCTAATTTCTTTTTTTTTTTTTTGACATTTAAAAATATTTTTTTTCACATTTGATTTTTTTTTTATTACATCTTACCTAGCTGTGTCACGTTCTTCACTTGAGAATCCCAGTGTGTGTGATAAGCAGGGCCTGCTGACTGCTCACAGCGGCCTGCCTTTTTGTGTGATTTTTACCTTTATGAGCTCATGACTTGATCTTAGCTGCGGAAGCCTTGGAAGCCTTTGGGAAGATTTCTGGGAGGATTTGATGTTGCTTCTGCCAGGAGCTAGAGGACACCAATTCCCACCAGCCACTTGGCTTTCCCAAGGAGAAGTGATGCGGGGTGGCTGAGCTTTAGGCCTGTTGGTAAGCTAAGGGAGCAGGGCCTGGGACCCTGCTTCACCTCACAGGCCCCAAGCTCAGGAGCCAGAGCAGAGTCACCCACTTCACCACCTGTGCTGTGTCTTGATTGTTGACACAGAAAGACCCAGTGCATTGTGGGTAACACTGTTCCTAGGTAGGGAGTCCAGAGCAGCATAAGAGGAGAAAGCTGGCTGACAGCAAGCAAGGAAGGAACTGTGTATTTATTTTCTCTCTGTGCTTGTCTGCGGATTTGAAGTTTCCTGCTTTGGCTTCCTCACAGTACTGTGAGGAATTGGAAACTGAACAAACCCTTCCTCCTGTGTTGCTTTTTTATCGAGGCCTTTGTCACAGCAGCAGAAATGAAACCAGGACACCACTTTCTGGCTTCACTTCTATTTGTCTACTCTTTTTTTTTTTTTTTTTTTTAGACAGGGTTTCTCTGTGTATCCTTGGCTGTCCTGGAAACCACTCTGTAGACCAGGCTGGCCTCGAACTTACAAAGATCCACCTGCCTCTGCCTTCCAAGTGCTGGGCCTAATTAAAGGTGTGGGCCAGCACCGCCTGGCTCTATTTGTGTACTTCTTTCTTTCTTTCTGTTTAAATGTGTGTATGAATGTTTTATTTGCATGTGTGTCTTTGCACCTTGTTTGCGCCTGGTGCCCATGGAGGCCAGAAGAGGGTGTTGGATCCCCTAGAATTGGAATCACACAGATGGTCGTGAAGTGTCATGTGGGTGCTGGGAATCGAACCCAGGCCCTCTGAAAGAGCAGCTAGCGCTCTTACCTGCTGAGCCACCTCTTCAGAACATCTTCTACCCTCTTAATATCCTCAGGAGTATAGAATTGCTCTCAGGTGGGAGTGCCCTACAAATCACTTAGCCAAATCTAAGCAACATGGTGCAGAGTTACCTATACTGACTTCTGTCTGCTGAGCAGTTAGGATGGAGTCATTCAAGTCTCAGCACAGCCCTTAGGTGCATATTGTTATCCGTGTCTCGAAGATAAGGACTCGGGTACAGAGTTTGCCTGCAAGTTCCTACACTACTAGCAAGAAAGAAAGCTGGTAATTAAAGTCCGTGCTTATTCTAACATGCTGTCATGCTAAGTCAGTGTGTGCCGTGTACTGAAATGGCTTTGTCTGCTGATGTGGATGCCACTGTGTGTGGCTGCCTTTGGGGCTCCTTCCACTGTCATTGTCACCTTCACCTTCATGCGACTTGCTCTGACCATTGTGTTTGGTAGGTTTTTTTTTTTTTGTTTTTCTCTAGACAGGGTTTCTCTGTGGCTTTGGAGCCTGCGCTGGAACTAGCTCTTGTAGACCAGGCTGGTCTCGAACTCACAAAAATCCGCCTGCCTCTGCCTCCTGAGTGCTGGGATTAAAGGCGTGCGCCACCACCGCCCGGCTGTGTTTGGTAGTTTTGATTGTTCTTTTTGAAACGGGGGTTTCTCTTTGTAACAGTCCCTGGCTGTCCTGGAACTCATTAAGTAGACCAGGCTGACCTTGAAACTCATAGAAATCCACCTGCCTCTGCCTCCCAAGTGCTGGGATTAAAGGTGACTCCACCAAGCCTGGCTGTTGGGATTTTTTTTAATATTTATTTTAGACAGGTGTTACAGCATAGCCCAGGCTGGCCTTGAACACCCAGCATTCTCACTCCCTCCACCTACTGGAGGAGGCTGGGATTACTGGCATGTACCATGACGTCCAGATCACCGAAGTTAAGTCTGTATACCCTAGGCTGGTGAGGTGGCACAGCAGATAGAGGCATGAAGCCTAAAGCCTGTTGACTTTGCGTTTGATCCCGGATACTGACATGGTAGGAGAGAAATGACTCCTCCAAGTCGTCCTTTGCCCCACACACCTGGGCTAATGCACATGTATGCATATAAGTACACAAATAGATATCAGGTTACTTAGAAATAAAAAATTATGCCAGATGGTGGCACACACATTTAATCCCTGCACTCTGTGAGTTCAAGGCCAGCATGGTCTGCCTACATAGAGTTTCAGGATAGCCGGGGCCTGTTACATAGAGAAACCCCGTCTCAAAAAAATCTTTTTTGAGTTCCAAGTTAGCTGGAACTACACAGAAGAACCTTGTCTCAAAAGACAGAAACAAAACAACAGCAAAAAAATTAAAAGGTGTAAACTATTGCTGCTGTTGTGGCTACACTTCTGTTTCTAGCTACTCGCATGTATCAGGAGGAGCACTTCAGCTCAGCCTGGGACAACAGGGAGACCCTGTTTCAGAGCATGCAAATCCATTCTCTAATCCCGACCCTCAGGACACAGAGGAAGGTGGATCTCTGTGAGTTCAAAGCCAGCCTGGTCTACAGAATCAAAGACATTCTTATTGCCTCATCCCTGCCAATGAGCATGTGGGAGGCATGAGAACAGCAGAATGAGGAAGGCTCAGGGGCTAGAGTGTGGGAAGCAGGAACCTGCATCTGGAGACCATGTAGCCGGTGCTGGTGGCTCTCCAAAATGAACTGGTTTCTGAGACTCGGTTGGTCTCTGTGTAATCTGGTCATCTTTGAGCTCATGACCTTGGTGAGAGGGCAGCTGGAATGACAGAGTTCAAAGGTCACAGAGATGGGTGGCACAGCGGGCAACTGGACATGACAGTTCACAATGGTCACAGAGATGGAGATTTAGGCGTCACTGGATTATCGATGATGATTAAGACTGGGTAGGATCACTTAAAAGGTGTAAGATAGCATAGTACGTTCCAGGACAGTCAGAGCTACAAGGTAAGACCTTGTCTTGAGAAAAAGGTGTGTGTGTGTGTGTGTGTGTGGTGGTGGTGGTGGTGGTTGGCCCAACAAAGAATGAAGACTGAACCAGAGAACTCATTCTGGGCACCAAGCAGGGGACAGGCAGATCTTCAAAGAGGGGATCAAAACCTGGCAGGCAGGATAGAGAGCTAGCTCCCCCACAAAGCCTTCCCTTATGATCCATGCTTCCCTAAGCCCAGGGCGAGCTCTCAAAATCAGATAGAATTCATCTCCCATCACACTTCTGTGCCCAGGGACACACAGCCAGTGACTTAAGCAGATGGACATTACTCCTTTCTCTCCTCCCAGCTCCTGTTAAGGAATCAAAAAAGCTGATGCTCAGAACATCCCTACCTTCTGTCAAGAGGCTGGCAGCAGCTGCCTCAGCACCTAGCAAAGTCAAGTAAGGGGGAGGAGGGCATTGGGGAGGCGGGGGATGCAGAGGAGAAACCCCTTCCATGTCTGTATTATGTTGCTGATGGAGATGTGTTCCAGGACATCTTCCACACCCAGTGGGGACAGCCAGAAACGCCCCTTCCGAGACTCCGGTAAGGGTTCACTTCTACAGTGGAAGACAGGGCCGGGTGTTGCTGGATAGAGATGAGCTTGGGTCTCTGAAGTTCTACTTTCACAGGCTTCAGTGGCAGCTTCCTCAGTGGTGGGGCACGGCAACCTGGGAGAAAGCGATCCGGACCCCAGGCTTCTCAACAGCATTCTGTGTTGAGTCAGGTGAGAGGTCAGAGACGTGCAGAGGGCATTGCTGGAAGGAGATGGTTCCCACAGGTGTGCTTTACAAGGGTAAAAGATCCCAAGGGAAACAAGGAAGCTAAGGTATCCAGCTTCCACCTAAGACCCCACCCCTACCATCACCACAGGAGGATGACCAGAGAAGCCCGGGAAAGGCCCCCTCCACAAATAAAACCCTCACTCCAGATAAGACCCGGCTTCCAGATAAGACCCTTGGCCCAGAGAAGATCCTGGCTCCCAACAAAGTCTCCACTCCAGAGAACCGCGTTCCAGAGAAAGCCCTGGATTCTGACAAAATCCCCATTGCAGAGAATACCACTGTGAACAAGGCTGTCACTACAGGGAGTGCCCTTTCTGTGGATGAGGCCCCTGCCCTAGAAGCCCCAACTAAGGATGAAATCTTTGACCCAAAGGCAGCCCTTCATGTGGACACTGCCCCCACACTAGTAAAGACCTTGACCCCAGAGCACATGGTTTTTGAAGAGGACTCTTCTAGAGACAACACTCGATGCCAGCATTTGCCTCCAGAAGAAACCACACAGGGGTCTGAGTCTCTCGCACCTCCAAATGACACCCAGGTGCCAGGACAGCACTTTCAAGCGTCTAACTCCTCAGAGAGGTTCTGCTGTAAGATCAAACATGGGCATGGGGACAGCTGCCCAGCCTACTCCAGGCCTGAAGATGAGTCTGCCGTGAAAGGTCTGCCAGCCAAAGATGAGACAGCTCTGAAAGAACCATTCCCCAAAGAGCTGCCTTCTGAAGGGGTGAGTCCCCCAAAACAGGTGCCTCCAAAAGAGTCAGTCCCCACTTCCCAAGTACCACATACTATCAAACAGATTCCAGACCCTGAAGAAGCTCCCACACTTCATCCCGTGGTCCCACTAACCTCTTCCGAAGGCAAGAGTGACAGCGCCAGCGCAGATGCTATGGATGTAGCATCGTTAAAGGAAGAGGTGGGGTCACTAAAGAGCGCGCTGGAGCTTCTGGAGTTGAAACTGGAGTAAGTGGGCGGTAATGCAGATGGGTGGGGCGGGAGACAAAGGGAAGAGTCCAGTGTCTCACCTGAACCCGGTATCCACAGACAGAAGATGAATGATGTCTGGGAGGAGCTGAACACCGCGAATGAGAAGATCCAGTTGCTGGAGGTGGGTGAAATGCAGACCCAGGAGGGGAAGGGCAGTAGCTGTTGGCTGTGGTCCCTGATGCCCTCTCCCGACTAGGTTCGGATGATGCAGAGGACCAGGAAGTCCTTCAAACAGGCGCAGACACAGACGGAAACACAGGCGGCGGAATAAGGGAGGGCTCAGGCGGAACCTCAGTCCGACCTGGAGGGACGTCCATCCTGCCCCGGCCACTCCGGCCCTTGTACACAACTTTGAGAAACTCCAAGGAAGTAAAAACTGAACTCTTAGACCAGCCTGGTCCGTGTGGGGCGGGGCCAGCCAGCACACCACCCTCTGCATTCCTGGCGCGCTCTCTCGGGCACATCTGGCCAACATGTGGCTCCCATTACCATTCTCAAGTCCTGTGCAAGGCTATTTTTATCCACCGGATGGTTGGGGGCGGGGATGGGGGTTGTAGTCTCCTTCGGAGGCCAGCCCTGCGCTGGATGCAGGGTGAAGGGGCCCAGACCCTCCTGGACTCAGGAACCCAGCTGTGCGCTAGAGGGGTGGAGCCGGCCTTCTCTGGGCCCAGCTCCTCCCAGTTGGCCTCTGCCCGAAGGGACCTCTGTGTCCACTCACTTGGAATGATACTCGGCCCAGAAGCAAACTTCTGGCTTCGCTCAGGCACTAGGTCTAATAAATTAACATCCAGGTCTGAGCCTTAGGCATCCCTGGATGATTGCAATGACATTCCAGGTCATAGGACAGGGGACTAGGTGGCATTTGCCCAAGCGTTGGCTAGTAAGGAATGCCTGTAATATCTGTCCCGTGTGCAAGTACGACAGGCATGTCTCGGTCTGATTCTTTGGTCTGTAAAGTGAGCACAAACATGCATTGGACAGACCCCCAGAGGGGGTGTGACCAGCAAAAGCAGTGACACTCACATCCCTGGGACTCCCCTGCAAAATCGGAGCCTGGGGAACTGCTGAAAGCAGCGGCAACTAAACGAGACTGAGTCGCTGAGACTAGCTTTCATTGGTCATTATTACCAGGAGGAGAAGGTGGGACCTGGCATTTTTCCCCCCACCCACACCTGCCCAGTAAAGAGTGCTTAGCAGGCGGCGATCCACGCCCAATAGCACCAGGAGAATTGGAGCAGAGGCAGTTTGAAAGCCCTGGGGCAGCACTGGGTTCAGTCCCACGTCCAGTACTCAGGGACCCATGCTGTGGGTCGTGTGTCAATAATAGTGCATACGGCCCAGTGTGCCTGTGGCCGTGGCTCCAGGCCCGAGCGTGCCGGTGCCCAGCAGGTCTGGCTGCCCAGTGCGCCAGATCTCCCGCAGGATTCGCTCACGCTCCTCCAGCCGCTGTGCCCGCTCCAGCTCTTCTGCGGACGTGAAGACATTAACACTAAGGGGCCCGTCGGGCTCAGTGGACAGCTCCTGGCCTGGGAGTGTGTCATCAGGGCCCAGCCTCGTCATGGTGTCCTCATCCTCGTCATCCTCATCTTCGGGCTCTAGGGTGCTGCTGCGAGGGTCCCGGCGCGGAGCAGGGGTCCGGGGCCGCGAGCGAGGCGCGCAGGAGATGCTGATGACGAGCAGGCACAGGGTCAGCAGCAGGCCGAAGCAGACACCCAGAACGAAGTAGAGACCGAAGCTCTCAGGGTTAGCTAGGGAGCAGGGAGCGGAGGTCATAAGGGGGCCTGGCAGGCTGGAGTCGGCCCATCTGGGAGAGATCCAGGGTCTAAGTTTGGGGCACAGAAGAGAAGGGCAGCAGGGGACAGGCATCTGGGGATAGGACTGAGCAGCTAGGAGGGGAGGGCTGCCTGGGTTCTGAAACCGGCTCCATTCTCCCAGGCCTGGCCCTCACCTCGGATGTGTGCATAGGCCGCCAGGCTGTTGCTGAGTAGCTCCATATCCCTCCTCGGGGCATCCATGCTGCTGGGGCGCAGCCTGCGAGGTCAGCCAGGTCAGGTCCTCCAGGGCCCAGGGCGCTCACTCCTGGGGCAGCTCCTCCACCCTGGGGGAGAGCAGTTCCCCTCATTTGGTCACAGATCTGGGCTCTGCTTGGAGAGTCCTTGCTTCCCCGCAGACGCCCCTTCATCCCTGGGCGCAGCGGAGAAGCCGCAAACGCTCCGCCCCTTCGTGGGGTCCCCAGGCGAGGCCCAGCGCACGGAAGGACGAGGCGGTGCCTCGGGCTCCCCTGCCGCCTCCCTCCTGCACCCCTCCGCCCGCGGGGCCTCGGCCCTGCTCACTCACCCGTCAGCGTCCAGCTGCCTGCCCCCGGCAGTTGCGTCTCTCCGGTGGCTGCATACACCCGGGCCGGGCCGCCCCGTCCGCCTTACTCGGTTCGCACCGTGGCGCGGCCGGACACCCCGATGGACCAGCCGGCGGAAAGTTTCCTCTGAGGAAAGAGGAGGGACGGGGAGGGGCGGGGCGGAGAGGCGGGAGGAAGAGCGCCTGGAGGAAGGGGAGAGGGGGCGGCCCTTGCTCCCCTACAGGAAGCCGCTGGGGAGGCCGCTCATAGGGGCCGCCCCAGCCAGTACTAACAACAACATCATTAACTAAACATCCCTAAGGCCCGGGCGCCGAAGGTACCCACCCCCCATAGACATTTCTTCTTGTAAGCCTACCAACCCTAGAATGTGGCTATCATTAAATCTCCAATTTGCAGATAATGTAAACTGAGTCATAAAGATCTTGAAGATCTTTGCCACACGGTCAGGACTTGAACCCATAACTCTCTGACTATAGGGCGCAGGCTCCAAACTACTTCCCTGTGCCTGGCTCCTCCTCTGATGGGGGCGGGTCCAAACCCGATCATCCCTCCAGCCCTTTGGTAGACCCAGCGGAGTCAGCCATCACCTCCACGTCCTCATTGGTCCTCCGGGGAGAGAGGACCTCTCAGCCCCTCCTCCCCGTGTCCTGGCTGAGTGTGTCCAGCTGCTGTGGTCACCCAAGGTCAATGGTTGTAGGACTCGGCGGTGAGCCAGGCCCCGGCACACGGCAGACCCCAGCGGGGCCCGTGCCTCTGCAAGCGTAGGGAAAGTCCTCGCTGCTTTGCCGGCTGGACCTGCCCAAACTCACACGTGTGCTTCCACCTGGGCTTAAGGCTTGTACAGAAGTGTGCTGGGGGATTTGCAGCTGGGTTCTTCTTTCTGCCTTGTCGTCTGGCTACCCCCCCTCCGCTTTTCCCCTCCCTTTGCTGGAGCTGGGGTGAGGGGGAGGCCTTCTTGGCGGGAATCTTGGGAAGGAGGAGGGGGAAGAATGGGGAGAGGAAATTGCAGGCATAGCTGTAGGCGCTGCCTGAGGCCTGAGGGCCATTAACCCCCTCCCAGTCCAAGCTGCAGGACCACCCCCCCACTCCCCCAGGCTAGCCTAGGTTCAAGTAGGGGGCAAGAGGAGATGGAAAAAGAAGTGGGCTGACTCACACCTGGGTGTCTTTGTGACTGTTTAGTCTGCTTTGTGAGTTTACGGAGGTCTCTTGGCCCGGGTGTACTTACCTATTTGCATATAATGCCGCTTCAGCATTTCAGTGTGGGACGAGAACACCTCCCCACACCCACCCTACTCCACCCCTGTTAGGAGATGCCTGGCTCCTAAAAATGGAAATTCAGAATAAAGAGGTTATAAAAAGTCCTTAGGAGGCAGGCTCTCTTAGAGGCTGTGAGGTCCTGAGGAGAGGGCACCCATGCCGAGATCTGGGGGAGAGTGTCTAGGTAGGCATAAGGAATAAGAGCAGGAGTGGAGTTCCTGGCTTGCAGAGAGCGCCAGCATCCATGGCGCAAGGACATGCAGGCGAAGGCATAGCAACTCCTGAGGAGTTTGGACGTCATTGTAAGTGAATTTGCCCACTCCACACTTTGGAAAGACTCCTGAAGTGGCTCAAAGGCAGACTTGGCCACTGCAGGGCAAGGATGGAGGCAGAGCAGGGAGCAGACTGGCATGTATTCAGGGAAGCAGTGGTCTGAGCTTGACCCAGATTAACAGGGGGAGGGGGGAAGCAGGTGGTGTCCTGAAGGAAGTTCCTGTGTGGAGGTGGTTTGGAGGGAAGAGAGGAATTTAGCCTTGATCTTGGGCTGTGCAACTGAGGAAAGTCTTGGGAGCAGCACTTTTTTGGGAAACACTGAGAGTTGGGTTTTAGATATCAGATTCACGATACCCACTAGATACCTGGATGTGGGTGTTAGCCAGATATAGCCCCAGCCCCCAAATACCATTTCCAGCAAGGAAAGACCAGATGGGTTTGTTTAGCATCCCGAGAATAGGTGGGTCACCCAGTTCAAGAGAACAGGGAGGAGGGAGTCTAAAGCCTGAGCCCTGAACACTGACATTGAGGGATCTTCAGGAGGAGGAGTCCTCAACAGTAAACCAGCAAGGTTGTGACCCTTTGGGTTATATAGGCTGAGAGGAGGTTAAGACCAGCACCAATACCAGCCTGGGGCAACATTTCAGTACCATCAGTACTTCTCCAAGTCATGTGTGACTGGCTAGTTGAACACATACAGAATAACTAGTGCTGGGAATGTGTTGAAGAACATGGTCTGCTGACTACATAAATGTTAGCATGTGCTACAGCCTAGCTTGTCCACCTCTGTATGGAGGTGCCCTTTGTTTGTGGGGCACACACCTGTTCTCTGTGGGGGGTCGGTATGAACATGGTGTGAGGTTTGAGATAGCCTTCTGTAAAACTGCAAAACGGTCTGCATTACTGAGCCTAGCAGATCTGTCTCTGCCTGGAGGCAAATGCGTGTCCACATCTGGGTGAGCCGCCACTCAGCCTTGGGGAAATAGATGCTGAAACAAAGGGAGTGTTGAGGCGGTTGTTGGACCCGGCAGAGGGTGTACACTACTAGAATGCTACCTTCTACAGCCAGCTCCTCGTTAAGCATGGGAAGTGACACCGAGGCCCCGATGACTTTGAGAAGTAGAGAGCTATTAAAAGTTCTGGAGAAGAGCTGGGCGGGGGTGTGCACACCTTTAATCCCAGCACTCGGGAGGCAGAGGCAGGCGGATTTCTGTGAGTTTGAGGCCAGCCTGGTCCACAAGAGCTAGGTCCAGGACAGGCTCCAAAGCTACAGAGAAACCCTGTCTCAAAAAAAAAAAAAAAAGTTATGGCGAAGGTAGGTAGAGCCTTTGGCTGAGATGGCTGTCTACAGTGGCCAGCTGCCTGCTTCTGCCAGCCATAGTGCTCTCTCTGGCTGCTTGTTTCTCACCTATGGCTGGAATCTCTCATCTGCCCATCTAGCCTGCATCCTGCCCATCTACCGCAGATTCTGCCTAGTGAGCCAGGCCTCTTCTTCTCTCCTGACACTTATCCTCTGGCTGGCCCATCTCTGCCCTCCCATCTGCTTGGGACAGGAATTTGTCATCTTGGAAAGGTCCAGAGAGGAAACAGGAAAGGCAAGTCTTGGCAGGTTAGGGAGCTGAGGGATCCAGACTGGAAGAGGCCTCAGAGCTCTAGCTTCTCCAGCAAAGAGCCTGTCCCTGCCCACTTCAGCCTGTGGCTGGCCTGGCTGCTGTGCTCCACACTCAGACTTTCCCTTCTCTCAGAGCAGGGTCTTAGATGGGTGGATTCACTCAGGAGCTCCTGCGGCTTGTCAGGTCTCTCAGTGTCCCCATGCCCTCAGCACCAAGTCCGCTGGCTAGGAAGGAACTCCTGGGAAAAGCTTGCTCAGGGAAGGGTAATGGTGACAGATACGAAATGCTCTCTGTCCCTGGCAACTCGTGTGTGGTTTGTAACATGACTCCCATTTGACAAAGGACGAAGATGAGGCTTAGTGACATTGTGTTGCTTGGAGGGTCACATAGGTATAAGTAGTGGGGTCCAGTTTTGAACTTGTGTAGAGACAGAGTACCAGAGAGGAGTCTGTCATGGTAAGGCACTCAGATGCCCTTCTGGATGCTTCTTGCTGTGCTGTTCATGCTCTGAGAATGAAACTCAGCTAGTACACCAACATCCACTTTGTCCTATGATATGAAGCGTGTATGGAGGCTGGAGAGATGGCTCAGTGGTTAAGAGCATTGGCTGATCTTCTAGAGGACTTAGGTTCAAATCCAAGCATCCACATGGCAGCTCACAACCATCTGTAACTCCAGTTCCAAGGCATCCAACACCCTCATACAGGCAAAACCAATGGAAATGGCCAGACAGTGGTAGCACATGCCTTTAATCCTAACACTCAGAAGGCAGAGGCAGACGGATCTCTGTGAGTTCGAGGCTAGCCTGGTCTACAGAATGAGTTCAGGACAGGCTCCAAAAGCTACAGAGAAACCCTGTTTTGAAAAACAAAAAGAACAAACACACACACACAAAAAAAACCCCAAAAACAAAACAAAACAAAAACCCAATGGATATAAAATAAAAATAATAATTTTTTAAAAAATGGCATGTATTTGTACAGCAGTCTGTTGCTAAGAAAGTCATGTGTGTGACTGATGCTGGAACATTGCTGTGAGGTGATGTGTATT
>JAQHUG010000031.1:3509675-3556502 GCA_028555095.1 Dicrostonyx torquatus | reverse complement strand
GAAAAGACAGCTTAGGGGGCTGGAGAGATGGCTCAGAGGTTAAGAGCACTGGCTGCTCTTTCAGAGGTCCTGAGTTCAATTCCCAGCAACCACATGGTGGCTCACAACCATCCGCAATGAGATCTGGTGCCTTCTTCTGGCATTCAGGCAGAACATTGTACACATAATAAATCTATCTTAGAAAGAAAACAGCCTGAAGAAACAGGGCTGTTTTTGTCTACATGCCAGAAGCAAAAAGAAAACAAACTAGGCCGTTCTGAGCACCAGTTGGGTGCCAGGCCAATTTTGAGGGCTGAATTGGGAGCCCTAGGCAGCCCCAGAGACATCTGTACCCAAAGCTAGGGATTGTGAATGGAAACCAGCAGCTGCCAGGGGTGGGCTGAGGAAGGGCATCTCACGGTAGTAGACCTGGGTCAGACAGAGCAGGGGTCCATACAGGATGGACTGTGTGGGCTGCGGGGAAGGGGCAGGGCAGAGCAGTCATGGGAGAGGTTTCATTTGCTGCGGTGCCTTTTGCCTTCCCTGTCCAGCTGGGGATGGTCTAGCCCACCTCTCCCCTCACTGTTTCTTGGCTTTGCTGGGAAGTACAATCTACAGTCTAAACTTAGGCAACGGAAGGAAGAAGGAAGGAAGGAAGGCACCCCTTGGCTTCCCAAGGTGATGAGGGCAGTAATGGAAAAGGCCAGCTCTGGCTAGCTCCTTAACCCAGCTCCCTGGAATAGTCATGTGAGTGGATGACACCCAGCTACCACAACCTTTGACACAGGCCTCTTTTTAAAGAGGGGCTGATGGCTTTGTAGTTGTCAAGGCCCTGCTACTCTTCTGCCTACAGAGGGCAGAACATCCCTGTTCCCTCCTGCTTTTGCTGGTCGGAGGTCACAGTGCACCTGTTGCAGGGCCCAGAGACACAGGACCTGCCTTGCTGGGACAGAGATGGCGAGCTAGACAGAGGA
The DNA here is from genome assembly GCA_028555095.1 of Dicrostonyx torquatus. Classification (NCBI taxonomy): domain Eukaryota; kingdom Metazoa; phylum Chordata; class Mammalia; order Rodentia; family Cricetidae; genus Dicrostonyx; species Dicrostonyx torquatus. Next base: position 3,555,549 of record JAQHUG010000031.1, on the reverse strand, counting down.
CAAGAACACAGAGGCACTGCTGCAGGCATGGTGGCTCCAGATCAGGAAGTTTATTGCTGACATGCAGGAAGAGTCCCCATGTAGTACAAAAATACGTCTTTATACAAACTTTTTTGTGACTTTTTCCATTTTGTTTCTTTTTTTGTTTTTGCTTTTTTTTTCTTTACAACAGGACTTCTCAGTGTGTGACACCAGTGAGGGCGGGCCCAACCTCCTCTCATCTGCACTGCCAGAAACACCATCAGACCGAGGGGCGGCCTTGGGAGGAACCAGGCTGTCTGACAGGCTCTGCAGACCTGAAGGTATTGCTTTTAAAAGGAGGACTGTGGATGCTGGCCTGAGACACTAGGCAGGGGCTCCGCCCTGGAGGGCCCCAGCCAGGCCTCAGAGCCTCACTGGAGGGCAGTCGTGGGCTACAAGTCCAGGCCGACTGCATTTCTGCTCCCATAGGAGACTTTTCATTATCAAATAAATATATAAAAGAGCCCTCCCCCCAACCCAGCACCATGCCCTGACTCTCAGCGGCTGGATGACTGAACTCGAGGCAGAGCAGGGTGCTGGGGTGCTGGGCTCAGGAGGACTCCTGCAGACCCAGCAAAACAGAGGCACAGGCACCCAGGGCTGGATGAGGGGGTGGGGAGGAAGGGGGTATGGGCGGCCCTGCTACTGCTGGCAAGAGGTGGCCCCATTTTTTCCAGATGGGGAAACTGAGGCACAAGGAGGTTTGGGAACTCGCCCAAGGTCACTCACAGTGAGTCAGCTTTTCAGGGGGTGAAGGACAGCTCCCACTCTAGGAAACATGGTCTTCCCCACTAGAGAGCAAAGGCAGGAAGGGTCTAGGACTGCCAGAAGGGGCCAACACCCTCTCTGAGGATACACTAGGTATAGGCCTCCAGAGTCGGGTCTTTGCTTGGTACTGGGTGCGTCAAGCCCAGTGAAGGGAGGGGCATTCTGGAGAGAACAGCATTTCTGGCAAGACAGGCATCCACTTCAAAATTTAGGCTCAAAAAGGTAGCAGGGCTGTTCTCAAGCCAGGTAAGTAGGTCCCCGGTCCCTACAGGTTTCCCTCCAAGTCTCCCCAGGTAGGCATCTGCCCAGGTCTGCTGAGAAAGATACATTTCTGAAGCAGGGTGGGAGGGTCTTTGAGCACAAGTCGCCTGTCCCCAGCAGGCCCAGAGCATCCTCCAAAGTTGGCCACAGGTCCCTTCACACTACGCCCTTGTTACCTGGGTACCACACGAAGGAGGGAGGGCTAATGCGCATGTGCAGCACCTCAGAGAAGCTGCTGAGACAGAGAAGCCAAGTCTAGAGACAGAGGGCCTGGGGGTGAGAAGGGAGCCTACATACAGGTGTGGGCCCCATTATCCAGCCAGGCTGGGGGGCGGAGAGTGGCCATAGGCTGAACCTAGAGATGGGAGAGAACTTGGGTTCAGTAAAAAAATAAATCTATCTGAATTGGGCAGAAGATGAGGTGAAAGTGTTCCAAAGCTTGGACCAAGGGCAGGCCCCAGGGAGGGGAGTGGTGGGGACATGGACAGTGGGAAGGGGTGCTTACTGGGGGCCAGTAGCGAGCTGCATGGTCAGCTTATATGGACTATGGGGAGCAGTGGCCTGGCCAGGCTGTAGCTGTTCCAGGTACTGGGTGGCAAGATTAAGCTCCCCTCTTTCCTCCTGGCACTCAGTCCAGAGACGGCGTGGTTAGAGAGACAGAGAGGTAGATTAAAATGTCATGATTAAAAGCAGATCAGGTATCTAGAATTCTCAGATTAAAAAAAAAAAAACAATCAAGCAATCATTCCAAAAGGTAGCTTTGTGGTACCTCTGTTGACCCTGGCTGTGACCTGGGCTGTCCCTATCCCTGCCCTGTCCCTGCTGCAGTCTGGGAGTCAGTCCAGCACTGTGGGGCCTGGGCCTAGGCCGGATGGCTGGGCCCTAGGTGGGCCGAGGAGAGGTGTGCTGGGGCTGGTGCCCTAGCCGAGGGCACTATTTCCGCAGATAGCGTTGTGCCAGGATGGCTGTGTCCAAGGAGGTCATGGGCTGTGCATCATGGCCCAGCCGTCGCACTGGTGGCATGCTACCGAACTGCCGCTTGGGCACCCACGCCCGGGCCTCATGGATGGAGCTCTTCTCTTCAGCAAGCAGCAGCTGCTGTCGCATGTAGTTCTCAAACTCGTACTGGGAACATTCCTCTGTTACTTTTGCCTGTGAGACCGAGAGACCATATTGAAGACAAAACACAGGTAGCAGGGCTGGGCAGCTGGGGTGCTGAGGGCATGCTCCCTAGGCAGCGTGAGTCAGGCTCTATCTTCCTAGAGGCTAAACATGGGGCTCTGAAGTCCTCCAGCCAACTGGCCCTCACTGTGCGGCTGAGTAAGTGACTGCAGGAGGCTCCAGCTGCACACAAGCCTGTCTTCTACCTTTCAGGTTGCGCTAGCATCCTCACCCATGGTGGGGGTGTATATGTGTATGCGGGTGAGGGGTGCAGGCATGTCTCCTCACAAAAGAGCCTCTGAACTCTGAGGGCTGATGCTGTGGCCTCCAGACAAGCTCCCTCCTAAGCAGGCAGGCAATGCAAGACTGCAGCGCTGGGCTGGGCAGTGGTGACGCACGCCTTTAATCCCAGCACTCGGGAGGCAGAGGCAGGTGGATCTCTGTGAGTTCGAGACCAGCCTGGTCTACAAGAGCTAGTTCCAGGACAGGCTCCAAAGCTACAGAGAAACCCTGTCTCGAAAAAAAAAGAGACTGCAGCGTTTTACTTCTCTGATCCTTTACTTCCTTTGAGAATGGGATGAAAACATGCCCCACATGCCTTAGGGTGGAGTGAATGGGAGCTGGGCAGGGCTTCCAGGCATGTCCCTCCTGGTCCACCTGCCCACTGTTTGCTGGGAAGGTCCAGCTTCCCTCCCAGGGCTGCCCTGAGACCACCCCCAGCTGCTACTTAGCATTCCTGTCTGTTCCCAGCAGTTTCTCTAGTGGAGGGAACAGGGAGGAAAGGAGGAAAAACAAATCATCTAAAAAGCGAAAAGCAGGAAGGGTGAGAGAGGCTCCACGAGTCAGATAGGGAGAGAAATGGGACTTGGGAGGAGGAGGAAGCCAGTAGAGGCCACATGGCTGCCTGGCACTGGGGCCTCCCAGGAGCTGACCCCGAGTCAGCCAACAGTCTCTTCTTAGGCTGGGAACCTCAGTGGACAGAACAGCCAGGCCTCTGCAAAGACTAGGGAAGGAAGCCCTGCAGCTGCCCCTGGCCTCCATACTTACCTCCTGGGAGCTATCAGAGTTGCTCATTTGGTCATCAATATCAGGAACCACTTGCAAAGGCCCACTCAGAGAGGACAGGGACTGCCTGCAGGGAAGGGAGACATGTCAGATTAGACAGGGTTCCTATTGCTCCTGACTTGTTTAGAGTCAGTCCAGTTTAGGGCCCAGCCAGTAACTGCCTAACATGGCTGACTGCTCTGAGCCTCTATTTTCTTACTCAATAAAGAGGAGACATCTCAGATAGGCGGTGGTGGCGCACGCCTTTAATCCCAGCACTCGGGAGGCAGAGGCAGGTGGATCCAGCCTGGTCTACAAGAGCTAGTTCCAGGCCAGGCTGACATGCACTCTGCCGACACCCTCATAGGAGAATCTGAAGCTGATGACACAGCAGAGGAACAGCTGCTCGTCGGTGCAGGGCGGCAGAGCATCTGAGCTCCTGGCCTCATGCAAGTCCACTCACCAAGATGCAATGATGGCACTGAGTGCTTCTAGGACATCAGCAGCAGCCAGGCGTTGCTGAGGGTCAAGGACCAGCAGTTTCCGGATAAGACACACTGTGTTCTCAGAGACCCTTCCATCCCTGGTCAGGAAGAAGAGGAAGAAACCACAGCATGGTGAAGGAGGCTGGCCTTCAACACAGGGTTCCAGGATCCAGTGGTGTTGCTATCCTCACTGAAATCCCGGAGCACCAGCTGATCCCTTCCCCACCCCTCTGGTAAGGTAAGTAGGACTCACTCGGGGATGGTATATTCAGCAGCCTTGATCTTGCGGAAGAGCTCCTGTGGGATGCTGTCATAGAAGGGGAACTGTCCATAGAGCATGGTGAAGAGAACCACACCCAGGGCCCACATGTCACTAGGCTTTCCCCGGTATGGCCGGCCTGGGGACAAAGTACATGCACACTCAGCTGGGCTGATGTCCCTGGGCAGCTACTCACTCCAAATCCCACCTGTGCTTCAGGTTGTCCTTTTGCTGTTCTTACTCCCAGGGCAAGCACAGTGCAGTCCTCTGAGCTCCTGCATGCTTGCTCCCCTGCTCCCCAGGATGACTCCTGGGTATGTACAGCCTGCCCACCTTGCCCTGCCCCACGGGGCTCTGCATCATCTTCTCCATCAGCCTAGGAGACTCTGGGAGCTAGCTATCCCTCCCATACCCAGGAAAGCAGCTCCCAGAGCAGACACAGCTGGCAGCCACTCATGCCCATCCTTTGCCCTCATCTAGCCTGGTTCCTTCACAGCATTTGCCACTGTCTGCCACCCCCCCCCAACCCCATCTCTGTTGCTCTCCAGCTCTCCTACTAGATGGTGAGTTCAGGTGTTGTCATTGTCATTTATTCTGCTCACTGCCTGGGCCCAGCCTGGACTTGCACATTTACGTCAGCAACCTCTTAGACAGCTTCCTTGTCTGGTGTGGACTACATGTCCCCACCACAGGAAGGGGGAATGGGAAAGGAGACTGTAATGGGACATATGGAACACAGAAGCAGGAGGGACTATCTGGAGGGAGAAGGGGACCAGAAGAGGGAGCAGAGGGCTATGTGAGAGGAATGGGAAGGCATACTGATATATATATGCTTAAAAATGAAAAGGTCACAGTGAAACTTGGTGCCAAACAAAAAGGTCACCTTAGCCTTAGTATCCTTATCTGTAAAAAGGGATTTTGTGAGACTGTCCTTAGGATAGTAGTATGGCTTTATTTGGGGGCAGGAGTGTTGAGACGGAGTCCTTTTATGTGGCCCAGGCTAGCCTAGAACTCAAGATCCTTCTGCTTCTGCCTCCTGAGTTCTGGAATGCTAGGTGTGTGGTACCATGCTCACACTGCTGGGTTTTACTTTTTAACATTGCAGCTTAAATGCCACATCCCAGGGAAGATTTCTTAGTGCCCTTATATGTTCTTTTGGAATGCCCATCTCTCTCTCATAGCTTTAACCTGACATGGGCACATGGCCAGTCTGTCTTGTTCCTCCATTAGACCACAGATCTTGGACAGGGTAGGTCAGGACTGGTTTGGGCTCAGGGAAGCCGATAACTAGTCCAGGGCCTGCCCACAGGCTACCATCTGTTCAAAGAGCACTGCCAGCATGGGGACCACACATACCACTGAGTACATCAGGACTGATGTAGGCAGGGCTCCCCCTCTGGTCCTTCAGCAGGTCCCCCTCACTCACAAGATGTTTCCCAAGGCAGAAGTTGGTGATAGTTATCCGATGGGTCCTAGGAATGGGAGGCAAAGGGTGAACACAGAGAGCCCCAGACCCAGGCACCCTGCTGGGTCAGGCCCCTAGTCTAAACAAAAGTGACCAGGTTTCTTTTCAAGAGCACAGCAGCCTCCTCCCTCGAATCTGCTGCTCTGGCTGAATCTCAGGGGTACAGCTCAGAGCTGGGACAATTCCCAGAGGTTTTTGCCAATCTTCAAGATTGGGAGTAACCTGCAACTTCCAATATGATTTCTTCACTCCCAGAGGCAGAAAAAGACCAGCAGACATGTATGACCTTAACTCTCCCCGCCTCTCCACTGAGGTCTCATGGCCAGGGTATCAGGCCTAGGCCTCCCAATGGGAAGTTTCCACATGCTCTGGTGAGTGTCATGTCTTCCAGCTGACAGCTGTATGTCTGTGTATGTACATGTTATGAAGGCCAGATGTCCATGTCTGGTATCCTTCTCTGTTGCTCTCTACATTAGTATTTTTTTAACTTTATGTGTATGGGTATTTTGCCTGCATATACATGTTTGTACCCCCTCTCCCTGACAGGGTTTCTCTGTGTACCCTTGGCTGTCCTGGAACGTGCTCTGTAGACCAGGCTGGCCTTGAACTCAGAGATCTGCTTGCCTCTGCCTCCTGGGTGCAGGGATTAAAGGAGTGCGCCACCACCACCCAGATTGCCTCCATGTATGCTTGTGTACCACATAAGTGCCCAGTGCCTGTAGAGATCAGAAGAGGGCAGTGGATCCCCTGGGACTGGTGTTACAGATGGTAAAACATCTCTCTAGCCCCCTTTATATCATTTTTTGAGATAGGGTCTCTTACTGAACCTAGAGCTCACCAATTTGCAAGACTACCTGGCCAGCATGCCCAGGGAGCCCCTTGTTTATTCCTCAACAGGGATGGGATTATAGGCTCATGGGCTTTTTACACTAGGGATCTGAACTTCAAATCCTCATTACTCGTCTGGCAAACCTTTAACCAACTGAACTATCTTCCCTGCCCAAGCCTATCTTTTTTTTTTTTTTTCAAAGATTTATTTATTATGTATTCAGCGTTCTGCCTGCATGTATCCCTGCCAGAAGAAGGCACCAAATCTCATTACAGACGGTTGTGAGCACATGTGGTTGCTGGGAATTGAACTCAGGACCTTTGGAAGAGCAGGCAAAGCTCTTAACCACTGAGTAATCTCTCCAGCCCTCCCCCTATCTTTACTGGGTATTGTGAGGTAGTTCTCTCCAAAGAGCCCTGGTATCTAATTAGGTGAGTGTGCCATCTCAACTCTTCCCAGTTCTCACAACCTTCAGGGATAACAGAATGGGATCAGAGGGGGCCAGCACAAAACAATGGTGCAATTAAGCAATTTCAACCATTCTATCTTTCTACAATCCCACTGGAGGCCAAAGCCACCCGGAGACCCAGCACCTTTCCTTTTCCTGCTTCATGGTAGAGCATGCACACTGCTGTTGATGCTGGGTGGCTAGCCATGAGCCATGGCTAGGAGAAGGCCAGCAATGCAGGTCTGGGTCTTCAATAGTCCAAGGCCTTCAAGAGAAGGAGTTCACTCCAGAAAGGGAAGGCATTGTGAACTGGTGATCCTGCCAAGGCCAGCTCTGCCATGTTGGGGTTCCCTTTGCTAAAAGTTATGAGCAGGTAGCCTTTTTTTTTTTTAAAATATTTATTTATTTATTATGTATACAATATTCTGTCTGTGTGTATGTCTGCAGGCCAGAAGAGGGCGCCAGACCTCATTACAGGTGGTTGTGAGCCACCATGTGGTTGCCGGGAATTGAACTCAGGACCTTTGGAAGAGCAGGCAATGCTCTTAACCACTGAGCCAACTCTCCAGCCCCAGGTAGCCTTTTTTTTCTGGGGTTGCCAGCCAGTGTTGATGCATGCCTTTAATCCTAGCACTTGGGAGGCAGAAGCAGGCAAATCTCTGTGAGTTCGAGGCCAATCTGGTCTACAGAGTGAGTTCCAGGGCAGGACAGAAGACAGGCTCCAAAGCTACAAAGAAACCCTGTTTTGAAAAACAAAAAGTTTTGGGGTCCCGCTGCATGGGTTTGTGGAGGTTCAGCATGCAGAACCCACACTGACCTGTGAATGAGGCGCTGCCCTGAAGTGTGGCAGGTGACTATGGGCTGCAGCCACACATCATGCACACAGGCTCAGTGGGCACATTTCAGAGTCACCATGAGAGAATGCATTGTCTACTTCCAACAACCTTTGTGGCTGTTTCATATCCTGTAGTGCTAGGGGTCAAAGTCAGGGCTCGTGCACACAAGCCCTATTCTAAAAAATTATGAACCCAAGCACTATCACTGACTGCAGCTTCTTGATATTCCTCATTCGGAGCAGCAGGGTCTTTGGGAGGCAACATTGCCATCAGTGGGGAATGTGGTTCCCATATAGTGAGTGGGTGAGTCATTTAGTAAGCTGGGGCCAGCCTCCCAGGAGAGTCCTTGGCATAAGGAGGGGAGCTGAGGCAAGCAGATGCTGCTCGGCTGTTATGGAGGAAACAATGGAGTGGTGGCACACAGGAATACACAGAGCTAGCTCTGGGGCCTGGCACTTCTGTTCTTTAGCCAGGACTCAGGTGGACTGTTTTCAGGTGGATTTGTTTTCACAGTGGTCTGTGAGGAACTTTTCAATTCCCCACATCAAATGGTAAACTAAGGTCTGGAAGTAAAGGAACCTGCCCAAGGTCACATAGCTTGGGAAAATTGGGAGGTAGGTCCAAGTTCAGGTCTGTTAGGCCCTAGAGTCCCCTGAGAAGAACCCAGCCCCCAAATGACTTTTCCTTCTGTGCCATTCAGGCTGACTCAGCTCTCGTCTTGGGTTTCAGACAGCCCTGGCCTAGAAAAACAGCTCTTCTCTGAGAGTCAAGGAGGCAGCTTTGGGCTTGGAACCTTTCTAGGAAGCTCACGGTGTGCTCCTCCCACTACAGCTGGGGGAGGATGGCCTTTGCTGAGAGGACACTTGGGAGCACTTGTGGGGAGGGAGGCTCTTCCCTAACTGCGCTGGCCTGTTCTTACTGGCTGAGCATGGCGCTGGGGAACAACAGGGAGAGATGCTCAATGAGGGCCCTTGTGCATCTCTTTCTAGAACAGTTTCTCAGGGGAGGGTGGACTCAAGAGCAGGGGATGTGGCTGAGTGGATTTCCCCAAGAGCTGCATCCAAGAGGCTCTGAGAGCCCTTCAGCTACCTCAGGGAATTCTGCTGGCAAAGGACTTGGCACAAACAATGGCCAGTCTGTCTTCCACATTCTCAGTAGAAACGTGGGCTCCAGCTTTTACCCAGGATGCCCAACAGAAGGATGCCTGGTGGCCTGCAGGACAGAGCCTGTGGATGTAAACAAAGGGTCTCGAGGAGGATCATCTGAGTCGGGATGCAGTGCCCCCACACTGTGAGCCTCCTGTGTCACTGCTCCTGACACAGACTGTAGAGCTTTACAGAACAGCATTGTGTTTCTGTGCTGGCCACTGCAGCCACAAATGTATCCTGTGGTTTCTGAGGCGTGGGATGCTGGGAGGATAGCTCCAGCAGGGACAGTGGGGCCTGAGACTCAGACTCCCTAGCCTCTGCCACTTCCTTGTTGTGTGGAGCTCCTGCTAAACCCAAATACCCTTTTCCATGAGGGGAGAATGGGAGGCCCGACTCTCAGGGTTAGCTGGGTTTGCCTGAGTAAGAAGATGGTTCACAGTGGGCACAGAGCTCCAGGCTTGCCAGAGGAAGCTGCCAATAGCCTCATATTCTCTGCCAGCTGGCATGCCTAGGAGAGCCTAGGAAAGACACTGTCTCTGACATGGGTGATAACCGGCCCTGGAACACACACATTTGTGTTACTGTACGTTCTGCCAGCAGGACATCCAACCTTCTGCCTGTGGTGGCTGTTCTGCCACTGAGACACCCAAAGCCTCTCCCGCAGGAAACGCCATGATCAGCGGAGAGGCCTACCAAAGCTTGGCAATCCTTTCCTACCTTACCTTCCCCCCTACCCCCCAACACTGGCAGAGTGGCATACAGCTTCCTAGGAGTTCCAGACCCCCCAGCTGGTCCTGACAGGAGGGCAAGGGCATCAGGGGGTGGTGGGGCAATGTGCGTCAGCAAGGGCTGCTTTGGGTGAGTCACACTTTAGCTATGGCCCCTGGGCTACCACAGCATTCTGCTTTTCTAGGAATTGGTATGCAACTTGCCTACCCAAGAGGAAGGAGGAAGAAGGAACCCACAGCCAGCCTCACATAACCCCAAGGAGGACTTCAGATTTCAGCCCTCGCTCCATCCCATTCCCTTCCCTGGAGGCTCTCGTCCCATTAGTCTGCATTCCACTGGCTAGCACAAGAGCCTGTCAGGATGGGTGAGAAAGGGTTGGCATGCCAAGGAGGAACTGGGAATATGAGGGACTTTCTATGCTATGTCTCCTTGTACCGTTCCTCAGTGTCTGGGTGCTCAAGTAAAAGTAGTCAGCTGCCATTCTTTCTGTCCTAGGAGGTACAGTGCTCTGCAGGTTACCTGAGACCTGCTGCAGCTATGCTGAGGACCTGCAGCACTGGGGACTGGGAGAAGGGAGAAGCAAAACCACCAGTGGAAAAAAGAGATCATGCACACTGGTGCAGTTAACAGGCAGGAGCCCCACTGTGTGTTTCCATGGCAACCCTTGGGATGCTCATTTAGAGAGTCAGCAAGTCAACAAGCAGCTGTTATGAAGAGCTCTCTAGTCAAGCTGGTTGGGACATGGGTTCTTCAATGTCCCACAAAGAGGATAGGACAAACAGGACTCAAGTTTTCCTCTTTATTATAGCTTTTTGCTTATTTGTTTGTTTTTTGAGACAAGGTTTCTCTATGTAGCTTTGGAGCCTGTCCTAGAACTTGCTCTGCAGACCAGGCTGGCCTCAAACTCACAGAGATCCACCTGCCTGTCTCCCAAGTGCTGGGATTAAAGGTGTGTGCCAACAGCGCTCGGCTTATTATAGTTTCTTAAAGACAGGGTCTTTCTTGCTTATATAGTTCAGGCTGACCTCAAACTTGTGATACCCCTGCCTCTGAGTGCTAGGAACCAGTTGTAAACCCTCACATTGACATGTCAAGTCACCCTAAGACAATACACTCTCCACAACTTTGGGCCAAGGTGGCTAGCACACTCCAACACCTGCCTTCTTCTCCTGAGTCCCAGTCAAGCTGGGGGAACGGCAAGGCCCTGGGCCTCATCCGAAGGGTGGGAGCTCCTGCCCTCTTCTCCTGTTTCAGGAATTTCAGGCCCTCTTACCATTGACACTGAGGTTGTATTTAGGAAATGCCAACCCCACCTGGCAATTTTACATCTCTTTGCAGGAAAGCGGGATCACTCCACTTCTATGGATGAGAAACAAGCTCAGAGGGTTGGTAACAGGACACATGGATGAATTCACTAAGCAAGTAAAACCAAGAAGCAGCAGTCTCCAAATAGGAGGCAGCACAGATAGGGCTCTGAGCCAGGCCCGACCCCCACATCCTGCCCCTTCATCTTCCCTGACTCCTCTCTTAGCCAGATGGGGTCAAAGAAGCCCTGGAATTTCCTGTTTCCTCCCCTCCCCTCTGCGGAGTGAGTGCGACATTGAGGTTCTCATCTCTTCATGCTCTTAGGCTGGCAAACCTTTGCTTCATCCTTCCAAGTCAGCCAGCTCCCCACACTGTCCTTGGTATGTAATGTGATATTTATTTTCTGGTCAGCACCCCCTTCATTAGATTACAAGCTACCTGGGGGTAGGTGCTACACCCCACAAACAAGTCTGCAGTCCCAACATCAGGGAGCTGTTGGAGAGAAGGGCAGCTGAGCTGCCTTATCTAGTACCACCCAATGGAGCATCTGGCTGCAGCTTTCAAGTTGAGGCCCTTGCCCCTCCTGAGTGGCCCCACCTCCCTATAGTTTCTTTTCCCATAACCGTGGAGGCTTTGGCTACTGCACAAAGACTGAAGACCCCTCCAGGGCTGACAATATCATAGAACAAATCATCACCATGATACAAGAAGTCTGTGCTGCTGCCATTTCTGCCCCCTAACCTACCCAGATTGGAAAAGGATGGGGAGAGGCTTGGAAAACCAGGTGAGGCGCCACTTCTCCGCAATGCTGCCTTCCTAGGACTGCAGAAGCCCACAGAGTAGTTCTTCCTCCCATGGGTCCTACACCTCACACCACTGCCCCATTACGGCTGAAGGAGCCAGTACCAAAAAGAGAAATCTGTTGTACCTCCCACATCCCTCCAAGACCCCAGCAGCTCTGCTCCACACTGGGAGGGCCAATGCTCTCTCCTTTCCATGATCCTGAACTCCTTCCTGGTTTCAGTAAGACAGTATTCCCAGCCATGGGATGCTGGGCTGTTCTGAGTCAAGAATCCCATGGACTCCACAGAGAACTGGGTAGCTGCAGCATGTAGCCCAGCTCGAAGGGATGCAGAGGAAGAATGGATACTTACCTTTTATTGAGCACCATGTTCCCAAGCTTCAGGTCTCTGTGCACGATGTTTTTCTGAAAACCAACAAGAGGATGATTTGCACCAGAAAGCGAGAAGTGGGATGGGTTCACTTTGAAAGATGGAGACTCATTCAGGGTCTGGGAAGGCAGGAACCCCTAGGATCTGTCTCCTGGGCCTCATCAAGCATGCATCTGAAGTGGGTAAGAAGTGGCTTGGCAGGCTCCTCAGCCACTTCTCACCCCACAGCAGCAGCTTACAGGAAAGGCCTTCCTCCTTGCTCCACCAACTATGCCATGAAGCAAGTAAGCTGCAGCCTGGAGTGGGGGGCGAGGAGCAAGCTTCCCTTCTGTGACTGAGCACTCCAGGTTTAGCCAACATAGCCCTGGATGAAGCTCAAATACTTTTGCCCTCCACCTTGGGGTACCTGATACCCCAGTCTCCCCAAAGTTCAGACAGTCTGTGTTCCTGTCTCTTACAGTTATCCCTGAGCTGGGAGGCTATAACTGAGCCTTTTGACTGACTGGGAATTACTGCTGGGGGCTCTGGTGGGCTGCCTCGCCCAGGGCAGCAGACATCCCTCCCTCTGGACTCACGGCTACAAAGCACAGCTGGTGCAGTCAGGACCAAGCAGTTCTCTGCTGAGCTGCAGTCAGAAGGATGCTTTCACTGTGGCACACGGGGCCCTGGGCCTTACCTGGTGCAGGGCTTCCACCACACGAACCACATCGTAGAAAATGACCACGGTCTCCCGCTCGCTGAGCCTCTTCTCCTTGATGACATAGTGCTGTAGGTTGATGAGGTCAGCGGTCTTGTCGCTGAAGTCGTGTGCGCAGAGGCAGTCAAGGACGAGGCAGATGCGTTTCTTCATCTTCTTCACCAGCCGACCAGACTCTGTGTCCTCGACCGCTTCACAGGTGCGGTCCTGGGAGGGAAGGAGGACAGACCCAGGCCAGGGGGTTAAGACCCTCCTTTTGAGGTCCAGAGGGAAGTGGCTGAATGTCTGTGAGTGGGAAACTGAGACCCAGACAGCCTGACTGGGGTAGTGCTCAGCTTCCTGTAGGTCAAACAATAAGCCCAACACTCTCAAGTTCAACATCACAGGGAAAGGGAAAGGTCAGCACTGGACATTTAAAGCCGACTGGCCCTCTCAGTCCAGTGCTGCAGCAGTGAGTCTTGGCTTTGGTTATCGCCTCCTACTGTAGTCCCAGATTCCAGCTACCACCAGTGTCATTTTCATCCATGGCCAAGACTGCAGATGCTTTTGCTTTTAAATTTTTTGAGACAGGGTCTCACTATGTAGTCGCAATTGGCCTAGGACTTGAAATGTAGACCAGGCTGGCCTCGAACTCACTGAGATCTGTCTGCTGGGATTTAAGTTGTGTGCTACCACTCCACGCATAAGACTGCAGAAGTTTAAGAGTGGTCACTCCCGGAAAGCTTCAGGGCACACACAGTATTCTGTGTGTGATGGCTGATTTTGGTTGTCAACATGACTGCACCTGGAACCAGCTAAATGCCACGTGGTACTCTTGTGAGGGATCTTAATCTGATTATCTGAAGCAGAAAGATCAATCTTAAATATGTGCACCACATTGTGTGGTGGTAGACCATGTAAAAGGACAAAGAAGAAGGAAATTGAGGGCCAGGCTCAGTGGATCATGTCTTTAATCTCAGCACTTAAGAGACAAAAGCAAGCAGATCTCTATGAGTTCGAGGCTAGTCTTGTCTACATTTCTAGTTCCAGGTCGGTCAAGACTACATAATGAGATATCCTATCTCAAAACACTGAAAAAGGAGAGGGCAACTGCTTTTGCCTGCTCACCCTTACTCTCACTGCAAGTCCATCCACCCTGCTGCTGCGGCACTCCTTCACCAGTGCTGGAACTAACTGGGTTTTCGACACAAGCTGAAGACCAGCAGCTCTTCTTCAGGCCTTCAGCACCAGGCTGAGACTGAACTACCAGGTTCTCTGCCTTCCTGTCCTCATAGCAGTCAGTGCACCCCCTTCTGTTCTGTCTCTCTAGAGAACCCTGACTGGATAAGGTAATGGCTCTCTCCGCATGGCTACAGGTCTGTTGGGCAGTCACATAACCGGCAAGGAATACAATGCTGGTCTCACAGCTCTATCTCATCAGTCTAGTTCCTCATGCATAATGGGGAGCTGGCAATTCCTCCCTCCCTGATGGCAGCAACTGTGGCCTGCTGCAGTCAGAGGTCAGCTGCCACACTGGGCCCACAGCCCTAGTCACTCTCCTTACTGCAAGAGACCCCCAAGTGTGACAAAAACAGGTGCAACATGTATGCAGGCCAGAGAAAGCCTGGTCATTGTCAACAGATAGCCAAAGCCCTCTGGAGAATTCCAGATGGAACAAATAGCCAGATTTCTCCTTAAAAGCAGGATCGGACCTGTGCTTTGCTTGCTGCAGGGTCTGAACCCAGTGTCCAACACACAGATGACCACTCAAGGTACTTTTAGTCACCTCTGTCCTGTCATCCGAAAGAATACAAATGAAGGCCAAGCACATGAAGACACAAAAATTGCATAAAAAGTTATCAGAATCAAGATACCAAAATCAACTTCACTTCCGTTTAAGAAAAATGCTTCCATTTGGAGCTGCCTCTAAGGCAAGTCTAAGAACATGACCTGGACAGGTGTGGATGCCTCACTGTTACCCCAGGCTGCAAAGCTGCACTTCAGCCCCATTAGCGTTTTTCACTCACTTTATGTCAGGGACAAGCTGGCAGGGAGACTGCGGTGATGATGAACAGGTATCACGGAGCCAGGACTGGCACCTCCTGTTCACTACTACGCATCTGCCCTGCCTACCACCCTGAGGACAGATGCCACTGATTCTCCCCATTCTCAGGGGCTAAGAGACCTGAAATGACTTGCCTGAGGTCACATAAAAGATGCTCAAGGACATGTGGCGAACAACCTAAAATCCTGAGCAGGCAAAAGGGCTTTGGAATAGTCACACCGTGAGAGCGGACAGCAAGGAACCTCAACTCTTGCTCTGCCTCCCAGTCTAGCCTCCAATCTAGACAACACAGCTGCAAGGAGCATGGAGACAGTAAGTGACTTCCAAACAACCCTGGCTGCTCTAAGTTGTCATTTGTGACCAATCCTGGTAGGCTGAAGTCACTATGGGGGTACTAGAGCAGCTAGCATGGCCCTAGCCTGATTCCAAATCCCCCTGCTCAGGTGCTGACAGCCAGTAGAGAAGGAATACTGGGAGTCATCTAGAGTGTGGCTCTGCCATCTAGATGCCAGGCAGGGTAAGGAGTGGGGGCTACTCACCTGGAAGAGCCCATGGTGATGGACCACGCCATCCTGTGTGTGCAGCAGGGAGAGCAGTGAGTACTCGGTGTGCAGCAGCATCTTGCCCTGCCTTTCCTCTTGGCTCTCTAGTCCTTGCTCTCCTCTCTCTTCAAGGGTTAGGATCTTTAGGGAAGCACAAAAGAAAAAGAGCAATGAAAAAAAAAAAAGAAAAAGAGCAATGAAAAAAAAAAAAGAAAAGAAAAAGAGCAATGTTTTCCTTCACCCGGGAGAGCAGCTGGACAGGGGAACAGGCTCACTTCTGCCAAGTGATACCTGCGCCTGACCCCACAAAGGCATGCATGGCTGTGCCTGACCCTACACAGGCATGCAGGGATGGCAGCTGCTTTTCTCAACAGCCTGTAATTCACACAGAGCTCTTCAATCAGGAGCTGAGTGAGACTGTAAGAAGAAATGGGGCTACTCATGCTCACGGGTGATGTGGGGGTGAAGGCAAAGAGAGGGTCAGCTGGTAGGACAGCCCTGGTCCTGAGGGCCACGGCCTGTGCTTGCTTACCTTCAACTGATAGAAGTCATCTGTGCCGTCTTTCCTTGCCAAACACTGCACAATGCTCGGTACCGGTGAGTTGCCCAGACGGGGACCTATTGCACATAAATCATGAATGTAATTTCCAGAGCATCACGACAAGGCCTTGTTGCTAGATGTTCTCTTTATACCTACTGAGCTGTCCCCAAAGCCTCTTACAAAGTGGAGGAGGACATATGTACACCTACCTAATATATGCCTGGCTTTTGCTGACACATTCCTCAAAAAGGCTTTCCAGTGTCTAGTGTGGTGCACGCCTGTAACCCTGGCACTCAGGAAGCTCATGCAGGAAGATGGCCAGCTTGAGGCCAGCCTGGGCTAAACAGTAAGGCCTTTCCTGATCTCACTCTCCACAGATCCTCTTCACTTGTGCCCCATCTTGTTCATCTCCTTCAAGTACTCAGCTGAAGTCTTTTTTTCCCAAAACAAACCACATTCAATTTTGAGAGGGCAGAAGTGATCCATCTTCATCACTATTTCTCCACAAACAGCACAGGACTATTTGCCGGTAGTGGCACCATCAGGAGCTATTTGCTGAGTGTC
This sequence comes from Dicrostonyx torquatus, assembly GCA_028555095.1. Taxonomy (NCBI): domain Eukaryota; kingdom Metazoa; phylum Chordata; class Mammalia; order Rodentia; family Cricetidae; genus Dicrostonyx; species Dicrostonyx torquatus. Next base: position 3,539,230 of record JAQHUG010000031.1, on the reverse strand, counting down.
TCAAGTTGGGACTAGGCTGTACCTGGAAATCCCAAAGGCTGTTCTAAAGCCAAAGTCCCACCAAGGTCCTGGTGCCAGAGCACACACTACCTGCAGTCATGGCCAACAACTTGGACTGACTGGGCCTTAGACACCATGCAGAACACCCTACTGTCCCTCAGCCTGCTGAAAACATTCAGTTCTACAGGGTTTCCATGGTATCCTATAAGAAGTTCAGAGCCATGCATGGTGGCACTTGTCTTTAATCCCAGCACTTGGGAGGTAAAGACAGAGGCAGGCAGAGTTCTGTGGGTTCAAGGCCAGCCTGGCCTACATAGAGAGAGATCCTGTTTCAAAACATCCCTCCCCGAAACTAAATAAATATAGGAAGTTAAGGGAAATTCTATTCAAAAACACTGAAATCAATCATGTCTTTCAAGAAAGTCAAATAGTGCCTTAGCTGGTGAGTCAAGGGTTCTAAGGAGGCTGTGTGCCTTTGTGAGCGAGCTGACACTCTGCAGTTCTTATCTCCACGTGTGAGGAGGGTAGAAGGTGAGAGCCTGGCTCTTGGCTGGTGTGGTAACAAAAGTTGACAACCTTTGCTCTGGAGTGACCTCAGCCCTGGGTTTTCCACTGATAGGTCAGGGTCCTGCACGGCTGTGGTGGGCTCCTCACTTTACTGTTGATAAGTCAGAATGAGAGCCCTTGAGTCCTGGCCACCCCCACCCACAGGGTCAGACTTACCCAGGACAAATGGCCCTGCTCTCTTGGCATTATTCCCAGCAATGCCATTCCCTAGAGCCTTGGCCTTGGCCGACGTTTCCCCAGCTCCTCTGTCTGATGCTCTCCGCTTCATTCTCAGTTCTGGACAAGACAGAAAAGATCCGTCCATTGAGTAAACCAACAACTTTCCTTCCATGAACCCACCCAGTCAGTTAACCTGAGAATACATTACACAGCTGCGCCCCCCCCAACCCCCACAACCAGGAGGGGCATCAAGGGCTTCTTTACTCCAGAGTCATTACACAGCAACGTCAGATGTCCTTGAAGGCCGCAGCCACAGATCACATAGGGAGTGAGGGTGGAGACATCTGTTGTAAAAGGGCCAGAGGGATAACAGAAGAGGACAGGGCTGTGTGGGTACTGAAGACAAACCTCTATACAATTGGCTCAGGCAGCACAGTTGTTCTTAGAGTAGCACCCCCCACCTCCAATGCTCCCAGTCACAGAGGTGCCCCGTGCACGCTAAAGCTCAGGGAAAAGTTAATAGGGCTGGGCTTAGAAAGAGCACCAGCAGTCCTGGAGAGGGGTTCAGGAAAGTAAACGTACAGAGATCATAAGCAACAAGTTCCCAAGAGTCTATTTTGCTCAGGGTCCCATGTGAGGCAGGGAATGAGGAAGGAGGCCAGGTGGGAGGATTAGTGGCATGCTAGGAGGGTAGCCTTGGCCATTCCCTACAGGGCAGAGAGATACAGAATACCAAACTTCTCTTGTAATTTCTTTTTCCATATAAAAGTAACTGGCATTCCCTGCACACCAACACTTAAAAAACAGGCCAACATGAGAACTAAGGAAGCACTGCTAGATGCCACTCTCCAGACAGCTTCTGTGTCTCCCAGGTTTCCACTGTCACACAAAGCAAGAGAAATCACTGTGAAAATATGAACCACACTCTGATGCCATTCTATGGTTTCCTTTCTCTCTATTTTAGGTAGAATTTTATAGTTTGTGAAATATATCCTATTAAAACTTTGAGAGAAAAAAAAGTTTAGCCTAGTGCATGTCTTTAATCCCAGCACTTAGAAGGCAGAAGCAGGCAAATCTCTGTGAGTTCAAGGCCAGCCTGGTCTATATAGAGAGTTCCAGGACAGCCAGTGCTATACAGAAAGACTGTCTCAAAATAAAACAGAGCACTTGCCCAGAGTGTCCAAGGCCTTGGGTTCCACCTTCATCGTAGCAGACACTGACATGGATTTGAGGTGATACAAGCCCCGGCATCATCTTCAGCGGTGTCCTGTGAGATCGGTCATCTCCCACCTTATGGACATCCATCTCCTTTCATTTTCCTTCTTTGGTCAAACATAAGCCTGTAGATTTGGGCTTTTTTTTTTTCCTTTAAAGTTTAAACCCCAAGGCAGACAAACTGTAAATAGTAGCAGCTCTGCAGAGGAGGAGGGAACAGAAGAGGGAAGGAACAACGCTATGCTACTTCAAGGCGCATGGAGGTTAGCTGCACTGCAAGCAGCCACCTGGTGAAGAAGGGAACCTGAGAGAAACACTAAGAAGACCAAAGTACTAGGAAAAGCAAACTTAGGTTCTGGCCAGCACCAGAAAGGAGGAGACAAAGAAATAGTTATTTCTTTGAGTCAGGGCTCAGAGAGGCAGGCAGACCCAGAAGAACCCATGGCAGCTCATAGCTTTTGGTGTTCTGTTCCCCTCGGGATAAACGCCAAGAAGCAAGACTGTGGGGTCAAATGGGGTGAAGAATTTTATTTTTATTATTTGCATTAATTTTTATTATTTTCATTATTTTTTTCAAATAGTCTTATTCTAGCTCAGTGGTTCTTAACCTTCCTAATGCTGTGGCCCTTAAATAATTATGTTGTTGTGACCCCTGACCATAAAATTATTCATTGCTACCTCACAACTATAATTTTTGCTATTGTTATGAATTGTAATGTAAAATCTGTGTTTTACAATGGTCTTAAATGACCCCATAAAAGGGTCATTCGACCCTCAAAGGGGCTATGACCCACGGGTTGAAAACCACTATGTCTAGCCCGTAGTGACTAAGAGTTCACACTACATAATCCAAGCTGGCTTCAAACTTGTGATACTTTCTCAGGCCCCCAAGTGTTTAGCTTATAGCTTGTGAGCCATCGTGCCTGGCAGGGTGAACGCTTTATTCAGAGTGTGACATACAGTGGCAAGCCACTCCCAGCAAGGCTATGGCAACTGATAGTCCCTTAACCAGCCCCATAGGGAAAGGAATCACAGGTCTGTCTCCAGGACTGCCTCCTTACTCTTGCAAATGACCCATTTCATGAGTAATAAAAGGAATATTATTTTTTATTTGCTTTTATTTTAGTGCTTTGCCTGCATGTACGTCTGTGTGAGGGTGTCATGTCCCCTAGAATTGGAGTTACAGTCTCAGTTGCCATGGACATGCTGAGAATTGAACCTGGGTCCTCCGAAAGAGCAGTCAGTGCTCTTAGCCACTGAGCCACCTCCCCAGTTCTGATATTATTACTTTTAAAGTCATAATTCTTTTTCTTTTTTTCTTTTTTGTTTTCAACACAGGGTTCTCTGTATAGCCCTGATTGTCCTGGAACTTACTCTGTAGACCAGGCCAACCTTGAACTCACAGAGATCCACCTGTCTCTGCCTCCCCAATGCTGGGATTAAAGGCGCCACCAAGGCCTAGCATGCTGTTTCTTTTTAAATTCATTATTTATATGAGTGCATGTGTGTAGGGATACACACATCGTGGCAGGTGTGGCATCGTGAGAATAAGTGTTCTTCTTCCATCATGTGAGTCTCAGGGACTGAACTCAGCTGGCCTCTGCCCTCCATATTTAATTTCCATGTGTGTGAAAGTGTCACTGTTTAAACTGCTATCCAGTAAAAATCTCTGCCTGTTCCTTTAGCCTTTGCTGGTATCCTGGAGAGCTTCCTCATTCTGAGGGTCACAAGTCCTATCACTGTGAGCTTCTCCTAATGTCCAACAGTCCCCGGATGGAGTGGGAGCCATGGCTAGATTTGGCTATCAACTCTGCCAAAGAAGTTCATGCTGGAAACAGAGTCACAGAGGCAGTGAGGAATGAAACAGCTTTAGAAACACCCTGAGAAGTCAGACGACAGTGTGTGCCAGTGTCCCTGCTCTTTGCTTGGCTAACTCCTAGGTATCGCCAGTGTACACATAACTTCCTGGGAGAAGCCAAGCTTGGCAGCTCACTTGGTCTCACACTCATGGTGTCCTGTGATTTCCTCCATGTACTTCCAGAGATTTGTAATAATGAACTTCTTTTAAGACTGTCACCACCCCTAGAAAAAGCATCTTATATACATATATGAGCCATAGCACCTTGGCAATGAGTTTGATGCCTTCCCTCCCGTTGGTGACAGTTCTTGCCAGGGCCAGCAGCCTCTGATAGTAGTTAGTATCACTACACTTGCTCCTGTTCTCCTCTGGGGTGCTGGGCTTCCTTTCTTCCACAGTTCCCCTGAGAGCATATCACATCTGTGGAGATGCTGCTTCTTTGCCTACACACAGTCTAGACACCAGTTTGCTGGGAGCAGCTGTGGCCCAGACAATGAGTGGGCTTAGCCTAACTCCTCCCACCCCACTCAGGATTCGAGTCAAGCAAATGGCATGGGAACAGCTCCAAGACGCTGGCAGACAGAAGGATGGGAGCAGATGGGCAGGGAGAGGAAAAGATGCTGGTGGGGAAGAGGTACGCAGGCTGCCTCCCTTCCTGAACATCATTTCCTGCTACCCAGAGCTGACTGAAGCAAAGGAAGCATGGAGAAGAGACAGGGCAGGAAAACTGGAGGACTGGGCTTTACAGACAGACCTCTTTGCCCTTGCCCCTATTCCTGCAGACCCATGGAGGCTCCGCCCTGCCCTCAAGCCATCCTGACAGGGATGCCTCCTAGTCTATCCATAGGAAGGTCTGTTTGAGTGATCCTGCACCTGTGGTGATGGTAACACTATTGGTGACCAAGGTCTCAAAAGGACTTGGGCATTGCCCTCCCAGACAGTTGTTCGCAGCCTGGGGTGGAGACTCCCCCACCCCTCAGATTTTGCTTAATATTTTCCAGGTTGAGGTCCCAGCAGCCCAGGAACGACAGTCCCAGCTTTGAAGTTTGTAGAGCTTTGAATTTGTCAACTTTCCCAAGTTCTATCCGTGCAAGTTAGTGCCGCACCCCTTAGTATCTCAACCAAAAGCTCAGTGAGGTAAAAACAGTAGCTATGGGGTACCCGAGAGGAAGGCACTGAAGAAGAACACAACCCAGCAGCTCCACCAAGTGCAGGTTGTAACTAGAATGGGAATTCTGAAAGCAAGGGGATCTGTGGGCTTTGCTGGGCCTCAGCATGAGACAGCTATGAGCAGGTCTGGATAGGGGATGTCTATGCTGTAGTGTCACCAGGCAACATGAGACTTCAGCCATAGCTGTAAGCGATACAGCAGATTCTACAGCTAAAGCTGCCCAGAGCCCAAGAGTGTAGGTACACACGGCAGGTACACAGAAGGGGTGGGCGGTAACCAGAGGCCAGGCACTGATAGCAGATCATGAACACACCTCCACATTTCTAAACGGAGACAGGCTGTACAGACAGACGGTACTGAGCTAAGAGCAGTCTCTGTTCCCCCCAGCTCAGTCTGGCCTCAATTCAGTACAACAAAAAGAACTAAAGCCTAGCCGTGAAGGATCCAGCCACTCACACCCAGAGGGAATCTCCTGCCTCACAGTAAGTCTGAGGGGCAGCCATGGGTCTGTACACGGATAGAAAGACACTCAATGTCCTTAACTTTTCTTGTTTGAGATGGGAATCTTTCCATGTTGCCCACGTTGGTCTTGAACTCCCCAATTCAAGCAATTTACTTGCTTCAGCCTCTAGAATACCAGAATTACAGACACCTCCCAGCTTGGTCCTTGGGTGTTTTCCCTGAAGAGCTGGGTGGCCCTGCAAACCCATACAATGAGAAAAGAGTAGGATCGTCCTCCTGGCAAGGAAACAAACCACAGTCCTGGGCACTGAATTACTTACTGTGTGAACATGTGTGTGTGTGTGCCCATGAACACAGCAGCTGGGAGCCGTTTTTGTCAGCAGTGCCCACTAGTCTATTCCAAACGACTTTGTCTATTCTGCAGGGTCAGATCAGCCACAATTTCCTATGCAAGCTGTCTCTGCCAGCAGGTCCAATTCCCACCCTCAGGTTCCAGGCTGTCAAAAAAATAAACCAATAAAAACACGTGCTCCTGAACTGTGAACTAGCTATCTTCTAGTCTTTAACGTCTGGCATTTTCTTTCTTTCTTTTTTTTTAAAAATATTTATTTATTTATTATCTATACAATATTCTGTCTGTATGTATGCCTGCAGGCCAGATATACAATATTCTGTCTGTCTGTATGCCTGCAGGCCAGAAGAGGGCACCAGACCCCATTACAGATGGCTGTGAGCCACCATGTGGTTGCTGGGAATTGAACTCCGGACCTTTGGAAGAGCAGGCAATGCTCTTAACCTCTGAGCCATCTCTCCAGCCCCAGGTCTGGCATTTTCTACTGAAGGCAGGGATCCTACATGTCTACCTATGTCAGCTGGCCCTGACCTCAATTTGAATCTCATTTGCCAAGCATTGGTTAGTCTTTGGGTTCAGACTCACTCCAGACTCTCCAAAGGCACCAAGAACATTGTGGCTAGAATAATGTATTTTAGTCAAAAAGGACCGGGTTCCAGCTGACTCATGCCCCACCTACTCCCCAGAGCCACAGAGATCAGCATATGTTAGCAACCAAAGTTTGAAGTCAAATGCAGATTCAAACTCAGCCCTGTCATTGGTGGTGAGCTCTTGGGTAAGGGTCTTTTTCTGTCTATCCTACAGTTGTCTGCCAGATTAAGTGGGATAACTCACACAAATGGTTTAGCAGAGGACCTGTTGGGATATTTGATAAACTGTATTACTAGAAGCTTAACTACAGCTGGGTATTGGCGTAGTGGCACATGCCTTTAATCCCAACAGAGGCAGGTGGATCTCTGAAAATTAGCCCCCCCCCGCCTGGGCTATACAGTAAGACAAAACAAACAAAAGCTCAACCACAGTAGAGCTGGCTTTCTCCTGTCCAAGAAAAAGCGGACAGTCATGAACTGGGACCTAAAGAGAGCAGAAGTAGGAGGGTGCTCTGGCTTGAGGGGTGTCGATTCTGCTGTCTCGACTAGAAGGCTGAGCACAGCTGTGTGGGGTTAACAGGAACACCTGCTCTGGTTTTTGTTTATTTGTTTGTTTGTTTTTTGAGACAGGGTTTCTCTTAGCTTTTGGAGCCTGTCCTGGAACTTGCGCTATAGACCAGGCTGGCCTCGAACTCAGAGATCTGCCTTCCTGAGTGCTGGGATTAAAGGTATGCACTACCACTGTCTGGCTGACCTGCTCTGTTGGGTGGAGGCAGAGTATGACATCCTTCAGAGAGCAGAGGCACTCTATTTTGCAGGTCAAGACTGGCATGCCAGCTGACCACACTCTACTCAGGGCACAATAAGGGGCCATCCAGGATGATGAAGCCATCTTTGACAGTTCTTCCATCTTGTTCCAGTTTGGGTACAGTGTGGGGGTTAGGGAAGAACCTGAAATGAAGATATAGTACCTCTAGTCTAAGACCATTTGGAGCAGGACTGAGAGATGCACATAACTGGGCTATAAACCTTTCCACTCCAAGACTTCCTGTATTGTTAGTTCCAGGTGCACATATTTCTCAAAACAGTCAAAAGTTCTGTGAAATTCACTCCGACTGAAGAAGAGCAAGCCGCAACCTGTCCAAATGACAGAAGCTACTATCCCTGATAACAGAACCAATACCATGGGTCTCCTTATATGACACATTTAGCAAAGATGTATTCCTTACTTGTGCTCTTCTTTGGCAAAACTGTGCAAAATAAATCTGTGATAACCATGAGTTGAGGTACTGTTCTGATTTTAATTTATTTAGTTTTATGTATGAGAGTGTCAGATTCCCTGGAACTGAGTTACAGACAGGTGTGAGCTGCCATGTGGGTGCTGGAAATTGAACCCAGTTCCTCTGGAAGGGCAGCCAGAGCTCTTAACCACTGAGCCATCTCTCCAGCCCATCTATTTTTTTCTCTTAAGATTTTTTTTTTTTAAATGAAGAGTGCTCTATCTGCACGAACACCTTTACACCAGAAGAGGACATCAAATCCCACTATAGACAGTTGTGAGCCACCATGTGGCTGCTGGGAGCTGAACTCAAGATCTCCGGCAGCAGTGCTCATAACCACTGAGCCATCTCTCCAGTTCCGAGTTGAGGTACTTTCAACAAAATGGGTCTATTTGCTTCAAAAACATCAATACCAGTTAAAGAAAAGCTAAGGCTGGATCCAGGCATAGAACTATAAGCACAGAATGCAGGAGGCAGGGTAGGAAGATGAACAGTTCAAGATCAGCAACTCAAGGTTTATTCTCAGCCGCACAGCAAGTTCAAAGCCAGACTGTGGACTTGTGAGACCCTGTCTTCAAGAAAAAGAGAGGAGGGGGGCATACTATGCTGGGCCTGATGGTTTATGTCCGTAATCTCAGCACTGGGATAGCTGAGGCAGAAGGACTGTTCTGATCTAAGGTCAAACAGTGAGCTCTAGGCCAACATGAGCTACAATGCGAGTCTTTGTTGGTGTACACTTTTAACCCAGTACTTAAGAGACAGAAGTTTGATCTACATAGTTGAATTCCAGGCTAGATCTACATAGTGAGATCTGGTCTCAAACAAAACAGCAAGATAAAAGAAACTAAAAGAAACTAAAGACACACAACACATAATTCAAGGGGTGATTCTGGAGAAGAAAGTCACAGAGGACACAGGTAGCCAGGGAAGAATAAAAGACACCCTTACCCCGTGTGTGTGTGTGTGTGTGTGTGTGTGTGTGTGTGTGTGTGTGTGTGAGAGAGAGAGAGAGAGAGAGAGAGAGAGAGAGAGAGAGCGAGCTAATGAGTTTTATTTTTTACTTATATGCATGTGTGTGGATGTATACCCTGTGTGGAAGGCCTCAGAAAAGGGCCTGAATCCTCCATAGCTAGAGTTACAGGCAGTGTGAACCCCTGATGTGGGTGCTGGAAATCAAGCTCAGGTCCTCTGGAAGAGCAGCAAGTGCTCTTATTCACTGAGCTATCTCTCCAGCCCCAGTTGCATTTTCTGGGTTTGAAACGCATGTGTGGGTTACATAATGGATGCAAGTGTTTAGGGGTAGACAAGAGTCATGATGCTTGGCATGTACTCTCAGAGACAAAGCCCAACCTGCTGGAGTAGCTCCCAAGTCTCAGTCCACAAACTTAAAAGGGCCTGTCTTTGGGTACATAATCGCAGTGGGAGAACCTGAAACCTCATTCTTGCCTGGCAGAGTCACCCTGGCATGAACAGATTTAGTCTTATACAGCCAAGAAATGAGAAGGGAAAATGAGGACTCTGCAATCTTCAGGCTTACCACCTGGTGGCGCATTTCTGCAATGCATCCTCACTACTCTGCACCAAGGGCAGGGTAACAGGGTACCTGGCCCACTGCTCTCCTTCGGGCTGATAGGAAAGGATGCAGGGACCACTCCATCAACGACAAGACACTGCCTCTGTCAGCTGGGTAATGGGCTGGACAGACAGAGTTCATCAGGGGGCATCAGCAGCTATCTGTTGCAGAGGTCCTCCACGGCTCCTGGTTTTCAGGAAGAAACCCAAGCTCCCCAGAAAGGCTGCCAGACCCAGGTTACCTCCCCCACCTCACCGCTCTTACATGACACTAAACGTAGCCCATGAGTCATGGGCACTGTATGTACCATGAACAGTCTTGCCCTGCCCTTCTCTATGGCCTGCTGTTCTCCTCTCAGTACTCACTGAAGCGCCTGTCACCGTTTGCCAGGGCTGGGCGCTTTACTCTACTCCTGCACTCTCTTACTGGGCTGTGACTACTGATTGGTTTAATCCCCACATCCCAGGTTGGGATCCCAGAGAACAAGTCCAATTCATCCCTGCCTGCCTGAGCCCAGTCCAGTGCCCACCACAAGGCCAAAGGGTAAACAGGCCATGCATCTCCAAGGCACTGAAGCCAATGTCAGGACAGGGGATAGAGACAGCTGGATATGGAGGCACCAAGTGTGATTCACAGGCGGTTCAACCCTGCCCTCTGCCAGGCCCGGATTGGTATGGGATCAGCTGGCACAGAGCAGGGCAGACAGGGCAGTGTCTACCAGGAAAAAACAAATCCCAGGGCAAACTGGGTGCAGTGGCACATGCCTATTATCCCAGCACTCAGCTAACAGAACCAGGAGGCCAGAGCTCAAGGGCAGACTGGGTCACATAGTGAGAACTGCCCACCCCCAAAAAAGTAAAGAAAAGAAAAACAAAATCAAAAGAAAGAGAAAGCAAGAGAGAGACAAGTATCCCAGCACTGGTGAGGCTGAGACAAGTGGGTGACTGCGAACGCAAAGCTAGCCTGAGCTACAGTGAGACCCTTCCTAAAAACACATCAACAAACCAATAAAAAGGCTCCTATCAGAAATGCACGGGCAGGACAAGGTCTCAACTGAGTTGTTTAGAAAATGGAGGACGTGCCAACCCTGGGATCAGACCCACTCGTGCGCAGACACCCGCAATGAGGGGAGGGCAGACCAACCGTGATGCAAGAGCTCTCAGAATCCAAGCGGGAGACCTATATTCTTACATTAACTATACTAAATTTTTTGTGTGCAGCTTTGTAATTTACAAAGCAGTTGAAAATACATAATTCTGAATGATCCTTCCCAACACACATGTGTGCATGCAGTTTCTAGAAAGAGAAACTAAAGCCGGGCAGTGGTGGTGCACGCCTCTAATCCTAGCACTGGGAGGCAGAGGCGGAGGGATTTCTGTGAGTTTGAGGCCAGCCTGGTCTACAGAACAAGTGCCAGGACAGGCTCCAAAGCTACACAGAGAAAAAAGAAAGAAAGAAACTGAGATGCTGAGAACCTGCCTAAAGCCAAAGGGCAAACTGGAAAAGTTTAGACAGGATTACAGGTTTTCCAATGCTAAATCTGTTGCTGCTTTAACTGTCCTCTTTACCCCTAAGACTGCCAACTTCCCTACAAATCTGTTCTCTACACTTAAGAGAGCAAGAGGAATTCACAGTCCATGAACAAGGGTTTCAAGCCACGGACCAGTTAATCAAATGTCAGTTGGGAGAGCAGGACCACTATGAGGCTGTGTAAAGCAGGGCTCAGGTGAGTTTACTTAACTATACTACTCTTTGTGAGTTTCCTCATGCATAAGAAGGGGATAGTAACATTTCTTTCACATGATGTCCAAAAGATCAGAAGTTATCCGGGGGCTGGCAGGAGAAAGACAAATGTCCCTGCACAGGTGACCTGGAAGAGAATCTCTCCAGGCACATGAATTTTTCAGCTTGTCCTGGAAGGGCACCTCCTAATTACTAAGGACCCATTCTTGGGGCTCCCTCTTCCCCCAGATGCGGGGTTTTACTCTACATGTTGACCAGGCTGACCTCAGTCTTGTGTTTCTCCTGCTACTCTGTCTTCCAAGTGCTGGGATTACAAGCATGCACTACCATGCCCTGCCTGGATTCTTTGTAATTCTTACAACTTTCTCATTAGTTCATCTATTCTATTTATTTGTTTGTTACAATGCTGGGGATAGAACCCGGGCCTTATGCATACTAGGCCAAGTTCCTTACCACTAAACTACACCTGCAGAGCCAATGTCTGCCTTGTCAGGACTAAGAAACCAAAGCTTGGTAGCCAGGAGCTCCAGGCCTGTTCTCTACTCCGGCTCTGGCTGGAGTGGGACTTTCAGGGATAACCCTTTGAGTCTGAATGGTAGGCATTGCTGAAGGAGGCGTGAATTTTCTCCCAGGATCTCAAAACCACTGGAAGCCATTTGCTTTGTGCTCTGGATGGATGCTGGGGGGTGGGGATGGGGAGGTGGATTAGTAATCCTTTGACTTCAGCCAGGGTTCCCTGATGACAAAGACTCATGCATGTGTGGCCGTCTTCACTATTCCCAAACACAGCAATGATTCTACTCACTTTTAACTGCAAGAGCATACACATCCTCCAGTGTCAGGAAACTACAACACCATATCATCCTCTACAGGCTGCACTGCACAGCCTGGAGCCTGCTAGTGAGAGGGCTACACAGAGAGCTCCGCTCTGGGCCTCTGAGAGAATACCTGCTGCAGCCAGAGAGGAAGTGACTCAGCCAGGGGAAGTGGGAGGGGTGCTCACAAAGGGCCTGCACAGCTCCCTCAAAAAGTACATCCGCTGCCATCAGGCAGCCTTTCCTCACAGCACTTGGTCACGCTGAGCACTGCAGGCTGGGGACCAGAAGGGGCCCAAAAGCCCCAATCTGCAGCTTGGGGATCCAGCTCTGTCTCTCTCCTCTAGGAGGCAGGCTTTACAAATTAGCCCCACACCAGGAGACTGTGTAATCACTTCAAACCCTTAGGAGTCCTCAGTGAGCTCCACCAGAAGACCAAGGTGCCAGCCAGGGTGAGCCTGGAGCAATTTTAGAAGAAAAGCCATAGGGCTGTGCACTGGCGGCAAACAGGCACTCTGTGTGGTTCCTCCGGGGGAAAGACAGCGAGCGTGACACTAGTCCCTGTGGATGCTGAAGGGGGCTGGTGCTGCTGAGAGCAAGGTTTCACCAGCAATCATTCTTAGAAGCCACCAGAATGGGATCCAGGACATTGTGGCCAGTACTGTCACCAACTGACCCCTCCCTCCCTGCCTCCGGAAGCAGCTGATGTGACAATAAGCAATCTGTCAGGGTGTGTGGGTGTCAGAGGAAGGGACAGTCTTAATAGCTCTTTCTTGAGCTGTGCCGGCTTGGTATCTCCCATCCAGAAAAGCAGCCAAGCACACTGGCTTGCAGACATTTGTGATGGGCCGCGGTTCTGCAGGGGACCTTGTGCCATGTGTAAGGGATATTGGGGCAAGTCGCTGACAGCTCTCCTGCTCTAACTCACTGGCTAGAAAAGAAGCTAACAGCAAGGAAGATCCCAGCATGTGACTCAGGGGCCCTTTAGCTCCAAATATCAGTTACAGCTTTGTGTGGTTGACTCAACCCAAGAACAGACCTGCCACAGGGTCCCACATGGAGCTCAAGAATTAGCACCCAGACACTCGGGGGGCAGAGGTAGGCAGATCTCTGTGAGTTCGAGACCAGCCTGGTCTACAAGAGCTAGTTCCAGCGCAGGCTCCAAAGCCACAGAGAAACCCTGTCTCGAAAAAAAAAAAAAAAAAAAAAAAAAAAGATTTAGCACCCAGAATAGCAGAAATCAGGCAAAGAGAAAGCAACAAGAGATCAAAGAAGGGATGGCAAAGTCTGAGAGTCACCTTTCGGTGCACTGTGTGACCTGTACACTTCTTTCTGTGCTCGTAGCCTCCTCCTCTGGAGGAGAGGGGTGGCATTACCCCCAAGGGTGCACCCCCAGAACTGCTCTCAGAACCAAGATGAATAAGGAACCAGGAAAATGTCCAGTCCAGATTTTCAAAATGACACAGGAAAGCCCAGGCTGAGCATGCATGCAGCAATTTTCCCCATATACCACCTTCAACAGATTAAAAAAGAAAAGAAAAGAAAATCACTGCTGTCACCCTGCAAGAAAGGGCACTTTGGATCAGAGTCAATAAACTACCTTTTAACCCATCTCTATATAAAGTTAAATTTCACAATTTGGGCTGAAGATGTAGCCCAGTTGGTAGAGCAATGTCTAGATTCTCAGCACCACAGAAACTAGGCATGGTGGCATGGTGGCGCGTATCCCTGTAATCCATACTTAAGAGAGGCTGAGGCTTGAGTGATTTCCAGACTAGCCTGGGCCTTATGAGACCCCATTAAAAAAACAAAACAAACACCAAGCCAACAACAACAAAAACCTAACTTTAACAGTGAACAACTCAGTTTAGGTTTTTGAAGTTTCACGAAATGCTCTTGCATGTGTGGCTGCCTGCATGATTATAGCCCATGTGCTCTGAGCCACCATGAACACCACCCAGGCACGAATGTGAGCACTCATCTTACTCGAGTATATATTGCTTGAGCGGTCTTCACTGCAGGCCATGGCCAAATTCAGCTATTCAGAAAACCACATGCTGTGTATGAAACCAGAGTCAGCAAAAGGGAAACTTACATGCCTTGGGCAGAGTAATTCCTGTAGTTCTCGGGATTCATTCTCTAGATATGTGCGTACAAGTTCACAAAGATAAATTCAATTTGGGTCCTATGCATTGCAGAAGAGGAAAGAAACAAACTACACACATACACAAATCAAGACACCCAGAGTCAGACAGGAAACGATCTAACCATCCACCAAGGAAAGAAGTAGTTTAACTATGTTCCAGCTAGAGCGTGAAATATTATGCACCCTTTAAGACTAAGCCCATACCAGCAGAGAAAAATGTCTATGATACATTATTCCCTCAAAAAACAAACTGCAAGCCAGGCATGGTAATGGACAACTTTAATCAAAGCATTTGGGAGCCAGAGGCAGGCAGATTTCTGAGTTCAAGGCCAGCCTGGTCTACAGAGTGAGTTCTAGGACAGCCAAGGATACACAGAGAAACTCTGTCTCAAAGAAACCAACCGAATGGCAGGAGGTGGTGGTGGTGCATGCCTTTAATTCCAGCACTTGAGAGACAGAGGAAGGTGGAGCTCTGTGTTTGAGGACAGCCTGGACTACAGGTGAGTTCCAGGACAGCCAGGACTGGGTTTCACAGAAAAATCTTGCCTGGAAAAACAAAACAAACAACAACAACAACAAAAAGCTAAACCGCCAATACTATATGTACATATAATTCTTTTTTAGTTAAAAAAATTAAAAACACCCTTAAATCCTTAAATATGCTCAGGGAATTTTTAGATGACTCCAAGGAGGGAAGGAGAACTTTTATATTTCTTATTCATATTCTTCTACATTATTTGATTATTTACCTATAGTTTTTTATAATGATAACTTTTTTTTTTTCAAGACAGGGATTCTCTATGTAGCTCTGGATGTCCTGGAACTCACTCTATAGACAAAGCAAGCCTCAAACTCATCCAAGTGCTGGGGATAAAGGCACATGCCACCCCTCCCTGGCTATAATGATAATTTTTAAGAATCTGAAAACTTGCTGAATCAATTGGAACTGTATGTGCAGTAACATGCTGAGGTGGCAGGTGGAATGTAAGTACCCCAGGCGTGTGAAGCTGTGTGCTGAGGCAAGGGGTCCCAGGAGCTAAGGGTAGAAGTGTCAAGGCTAATATTCTTGGTAAGTTTAAGCTCCCTCAGACAGCTTACAAATGTGCCTATAAGGAACTTCCTCCTTGCTACCTGGTCTCCACAGTACTAAAGGCTGACTTGAGCTATCTATCACCTTAGGGATACTCACAGACCACTGATGCCGACAGCAGTGGGTCACTCCCAGCCCTGGCCAGGAGCCTGACTATATGCCAGACACTAAGCCAAACTTGATACAACAGTAACCTGGTTCCATTTTAGTACAGGGATGGTTATTTGTTTTACAGGAGAGGACACTGGGACCAGCATGACTTGTTCAAGGTCATTTGGCTAGCCTGTGACAGAGTGGGTTCTGAAGCCAGGTCTGATCACTGGCTAACATAGTTTGAAGTGTCCCTACCTACTTCCCACAGGGAGGAAAGAGAGGAACTCTCATCTCGAGGCAGTAGTATTTCCATTCTTCAAGAAAAGGAAGGACCGTTTCAGTGCTACCAGCTCTAAATGGTGACTCCAAGATTCTGTGGACTACGCTCCCTGAGGCCAGAGCCTGGCCAGGATGGAGAAGGGGTAGCATGGGTTCCAGAGTCACATAAGGATGAAAAGTCCCAGCTTTATTCTCATTGGTTGTTTAACACAGGGCAGAGCCTTAATCCCTCTGATCCCAGCCAAGCTGTTCTGTAAAGCAGAAATAAGCCCTGTCCTTCAGAGGCCATTCAGTGTCCAGGATGCTCAATAGGGGATCTCTGGTGATGCTTTGAAGCCTTGTTGTTGTTGATTTCCTTTCTATTTCTTCAAGAGAAAACACACCCATTGCCCATGAGATGCACACCTAACGCAAGAAACTGCTGGAACCAAACTTAATGCAAAAGTGGCAGGACTTTTTTGGCCAGACCTGGAAGGTGCCAGCCATGGTGTCCAAAGTCTCACAGAATGTTGGACCAAGTCTCCCCAAGAGTCAAGTAATCCTCTCCCTAAAAGCACTGATGTCTCTGTAGCATGCCTCATTATATCAGCAAGTCAATCCTGCTCTTTCCAATTTCCACTCCTATGACAGCCCACTCTCTTTCTTAAGGACCCTTGGGCAGCAAACTTCTAGCTGGACAGCGGTGGCGCACGCCTTTAATCCCATAACTAGGGAGGCAGAGGCAGGCGGCTCTGTGTGTTCGAGGCCAGCCTGGTCTATAGAGCGAGTTCCAGGACAGGCTCCAAAGCTACACAGAGAAACCCTGTCTTGAAAAAACCAAGAGTCTATGTCTATCACTCTTGTGGGTGGGTGGCATTCCATATGTACATTTAGAAAGGGCACCATCTCATGTTTGCTACCTCTGTTTGTATTTCCTGACAACTGGAGTGTCCTTGAAGTCATCAGGCTTGTGGAAAGCTAAGCCCCAGGAATCCACATTCCCACCCACCTGCTTATCCCCATATCTGCCACAGGCAGGAGAGTGATAGTCTGCTTTATCTGTTCATTGGAAGTAGCATATTTGCTGGGGTTTAAGAAGGCTTGGTACTCAGGAAACTGAGAAAGGAGGGTGGCGAGTTCAAGGCCAGCCTGGGCTATGTAGTTAAGTCTGAGGACAACTTGGGCTGTTATGGAAGGACCTTGTCAAAGAAGCAGAAGCAGCCTCTTTTAGGCAATAGCCCTTCTAGGCATTTGTCCCACAGATACTTAGGGTGAGCTAAATCATATGTATGAAGAAAGTCAGGAGCTGGGTGGTGGTGGTGCACGCCTTTAATCCCAGCACTCGGAAGGCAGAGGCAGGTGGATCTCTGTGAGTTCGAGGCCAGCCTGGTCTACAAGAGCTAGTTCCAGGACAGGCTCCAAAGCTACAGAGAAACCCTGTCTCGAAAAACAAAAAACAACAACAACAAAAAAATGAAGTCAGGGATTGGAGAAATGGCCTACTAGTTAAGAGCACTTACTGCTCTTGCAAAGGACCGGGGTCCGGTTCACAGTGGTCATATCAGGTAGCTCGTAACTCCAGCTCTAGGAGGTCTGACACCCCCTGACCTCCATAGACACACGCCCTCACGCTTCCATCAGTTACACTCAAACTGGCGCACAATGCATCCTAGAATGACAGAATGCGCCTACAAAGGGAACCATCTTGAAAACAGCAAGTCGACCACACATGCAATACTAGCCTCTCCCCCTTGGCTCTTGATTCCACATCTTGGAATAAGTGTAGGGGAGTCTCGG
Organism: Dicrostonyx torquatus; assembly: GCA_028555095.1. Classification (NCBI taxonomy): domain Eukaryota; kingdom Metazoa; phylum Chordata; class Mammalia; order Rodentia; family Cricetidae; genus Dicrostonyx; species Dicrostonyx torquatus. Next base: position 3,522,061 of record JAQHUG010000031.1, on the reverse strand, counting down.
GGCCACCCTGAGGCTACAACCTTACTTGAGCAGGTGGTGGAGGAAAAAGAAATGTTCTTGTTTCAGGCCACTTCCTTTTATCCACCCCACATTTTAGACAGGGTCTACTGTATCCCAGGCTGGCTTCAGATCTGCTAGGTAGCAGGCCATCATCAGCTTGTAAGCCTCCTGCCTCTACCTCCCCAGTGCTGAATTACAGGCGTGCACCAGAACACCAGTTTTTATGCACTGCTAGGGACTGAACTAGGGCTCCACGTACGCCAAGCAAGCACTCTGCCAACATAGCTACATCCTCAGATTTTCCAATTCTTCATTTTTAAAAGACTTATACAATGTTCTGGTTAGATTCTTTCTTCTCCAACTGCTTCCCACCTCCCCACACAGTTTTATCTTTTTGAGACTGTTGCCTATAGCTGGCTTTGAACTCATGGCCATCTCCCCTCCTCATCTCCAAGCCCCCACTAGCCTGCCTGTGATTACTGCAGCACTCACTCTCCCCAGCCCCAGCTCATCATTCTTCTGAAGACAGAGGGCTCTTCGGAAGATGAAGGTTTAAATGTGTCTCCAGCACGCAGACACCAATGGGATAACGCTTGAGCATCTTCACTGAGTGCCTACTTACTTCTCCAGTTTAGCTCTCCAGCATGTCCTACAGCCAAGTCCCGTTGCCTCCTGTGATGGAACCCCTGTGGCACCTAAACTGCCATAGACACACAGACAGACACACATATCACCTGTGCCACACTGCTTCCACTGCCTTGAGTGCTGCACAGAACCACTCCTCAAAGTTCTAAGGGCTCTCCAAACTTCGCTTTAATATCCTCATCCCCAGGCAAGTTGTTCCTTCTGTTCCCTTGAATTGTTCTTCATACTGCACAGACTTCTGGGAAAGACTCCGCAGCACCTGTCCATGCAAGTACCAATGGATCAGGGTGCCTGTCTCCACTGGACAATTCTCCTCTAGAGCAGAATCTGTCCTTCTCTCCTCTTCCTTGCCCCATGCCCAGCACATGACAGTCACATGAGGGGAACCACAGGTGTACAGCAGAGACTCTCTACTTTGAACCACCATACACACACCTGATGCAGTGCACAGACATCAAGTGTGACACTTCCTGATGATGCTAACTCAGGCTCTAGACCAGACTCATTGGAGGGGACTCCAGAGAACTTGGCATGTATTTCCTCCAGGTCATACTTTAAAATGCTATTTGCCACTGGGTGGTGGCGGCGCACACCTTTAATCTCAGCACTCGGGAGGCAGAGACAGGAGGATCTCTGCCAGTTCGAAGACAGTCTGGTCTACAGATTGAGTTTCAGGACAGTCAGGTCTACACAGAGAAAGTCTATCTGGAAAAACAAGCAAGCAAACAACTATTTATCACCCAGCATGGAGGTACAAGTATGTACCCAGCACTGGGAAGCAGGTGCAAGAGGATCAACCAAACCTGAAGCTAGCCTAGGCTACACTGAGAGACCCTGTCTCAAAAGGTCAAAACAAAACACTTATTTCTCAGCAGTTCTACTTTTCTGGGGCTTGGGGTAGGGTTAAGACAGCGTCGTCATTCCCCTGCTCTCCACCTTAGGTTTTTGAGACAGGGTTCCTCTGTACAGCCCTGGCTGGCCTGAAACTCGCTCTGTAGACCATACTGGCCTTGCAGAGATTCACCGGCCTGTGCCTCCAAGTGCTGGGATTAAATGTGTGTGCTAGCATTGCCTGGCAAGACAGGGTCTTTTTATGTAGCCTTAACTGTCTTAGAACTCATCATGTAGACCAGGCTGGATATGAACGCAAAGAGATCTACCTGCCTCTGCCTCCCATGCCTAGCTCTACCTCTACTTTTTTTAAAAAAGGTTTTAGGAAAGAGCTGAATGTGCATTCTCTTATACAGCATGGTCGTGTCCCTTTTTCTTTTCAGAAAGGCTACAATACAATCCAGTGCTCTCAGAACCCTGCAGGACAGTCCTAACAGCTCACTGGGACACAGTTCTAGTATGTAGATGTAGAACTGTGTCGCTCGTAGTGGCTAACAGGGCTGGGATTAGAACCAGATCTGTTTGAGCCAAACAAGCTCTTAACCTCTACAGCCTATTGTCTTATCCATCAAAGGCACAAGAGCAGAAATGTAACACCTGTTACATCTGGCCTTCTGGGAGGGAAGCCCTACCTTGAAGCTGCTTAGGCAGCCTGAAATCTCAGAGAGAGAAGGGCAATTGTGCCAGGCACTGCCAAGGGTCAGCCACCTAGGCAGCCTGAAATCTCAGAGAGAGAAGGGCAATTGTGCCAGGCACTGCCAAGGGTCAGCCACCTAACACTAGTTGCAAATGGTATCTCCTCAACACAGATCCATGACGCCTATACCATCTCTCCTTCTGGAAAAGCATGATGGTCCTGATGAGGCCTCCAGCTCTTTCACCTCCTTCAGCTCTTCGCCTCTCTTACACAGAGAAAGCGATCTAAAGCATGGATCTAGTGATGTCACGCGGCTGAAAGCTTTCTACGAGCCTCTCACAGCACTGGGCACGATGTCTTAGATTTTCAATGGGATGTTCCTTTCCTCATCAGCCTATTCTGCTTCCCTTTGTAATACGTCAGCCTCCACACCACTATTCTGAACAAGCTGAGGTTTCTGAGAGAAACTCAGGTTTTCTGTCTCTCTCTGGCTCTCTGTACTTCTCTCCATAGAGGTCTTCCCCTTTATTCTCACCTGGCTAACCGCCCCCTCCCCCCGCCATCCTTCTAGACTGGACTCCTGTCACTGTTCTATTCCTAGGGTACCCCTTCACTCCATGCTTCTGCATCCCAGACAGAACTAGCAGCTTCCCTAACTGGGTCCTCTCAGCATTCAGTTCCCGTTGCTTGTGTGGATCACATTTCAACTCTCTGCCTGCAGGTCAGTTTCCTCTCACTAGACAGTGAACTAGTATAGATAAGAATCTCTTTATTATGTGTTAACTTCTTAACTCTCCACAACAATTCTTAATCATTACTGATGTTTTCCAAGGCAGCTGACACAAATGATCCAAGGTCACACAGCCAGAAAGCTGCAGCACCAGAATCTGAACTTAGGGAGTAAGGGGCATGGTGGTGCACACCTTTAATTCCAGAATTTACGAAGTATGGTTCCAAAGTTTACCAATAAAGCTTTTGCCTCTGCAGGCCAGATCCTTTTGTTATGTGAAGAATGAATGAATGAATGAGGACTATCTCTAGCAGGTCTAGGTCTGGTCTACAAAAACTGACAATAACAGGGCCATTAAGAAGGGCAGAAGGAACTCCCAGCACTGTTTACAAATAAGGACTCAACGATTTTGCTCTTCCTTATCTCATACAAAACTACTCAGCCAAGAGGGAAAGGTGCCCAGCCCAGCATGACTACCCTCTTCCTTAATGATTCTCAAAACCAGCAAAGCCAACCGGTTTCCTTCGGTGACTTAAAACAGAGCAAAGTCTATCCTGCCACTGAAGGCGGCTGTCATCTCTTCCTTCCGCCAATAACCTAGGGGGTGGGGGTGGACAGAGAAGCCACCGGGAATCCAAAAGCTCCTACCCAATGTTGAAAGGTGGGGCCAAGCAGTGTAGGAATGGGCGGGCCTGACCAGGACAGCAGGTGAAACACTGACCACAGCAAGCTCTCCCACGGTGAAGACCGGCCCAACGTGGATCTGGCAAGCAGGTAGCTGTGACTCGCACCTGAACGCCGCCCAAGATGTGAAAATTCCCCAGCAGCGATGGTGTCGGTGCCAACGGGTGAGGGCTCCAGGAGGAAAGCCTTGGCTGGCTTTCCCTGGGGACTAGTCCTAACTTTCAAGTCACTCTCTAGGTCAGAATGGAAGCATGGCGAGGAGGGGGGGGTCTCTTTAGGGGAAAACTCAGCATGGATCAAACGCCGGCTGCTTCAGTGACAGGCTGAGAGGGTCTGGGCAAGACGGGCAATGCCCACTCCCCAGGGCTGCGGCAACGACCCAGGCTCCCGACGGCCGCCGCCCCCGCCGCCGGGAAGGACAGACCCCCGACGACGGAGGGAGCATTCGCTAGTGCCATTTTTGAGGCGCTGGACAGCTTCGGACTGTCACCGGGGTCCCTACGCCACGGTCACTGAGGCCCGCCCCGCCAGCACTCAGCCCCCACCCGGCTCGGCGTCCTAGGACCCCGGACTCACCTTTCCCGGGAGTTCAGCGCTCCTCGCCCATAGTCCGCAGCCCGAAGCCGGGGCTGCTCGGCGCTCCGTCCCGGTGGCCGGGGCCGCGCCGGGGGCGTGGGAGCCACTCACCGTCGCCTCCCAGCGCAACCGCCCGTTCCGCTGCTGCCGCCGCCGCCTCCCTCCATGGCTGCGGCGCCGCCACCTGACAACGGAAGTGACGCATCGTCCCGCGGCCCCACCCCCCGCCCCCTCGCCTGAGTCTGGGGTTGGGGCGCCATCTTGAGGACGGGCGGAAGCCTTCAGACTGGAGGCTCAGATAAGATCGCCGATTGGTTCTGGGTGGAGTCTGGGTCGAAATCTGTAAAACGATTGGTCAGGGGGCGGCACTTACCGCTAATCTACATCTATGAGGGCTGGAACGGAGGCGCCTCCCAGCCTTGGCTCTGCAGAAGCTCGCCGACCCTCTGCTTGCTTTGCTGTGCTTGGGGACGTCAACTCTACTGCATTCAATAGAAAAGCGGCATTTCCTTGATTCCCCCTTTCACGGCTTCTGGAGATGTGTGCGGAAAAGCGCTTAGGTTGGTTCAAGAGAAGACAGGAATTGCTGTCGCTATGCTCACAATTCATTTCACTTTAGGCTCTTTAGAAACCCCGAGGATGGCCAAGTTCACCCTGGAGTTCCCTAGAGTCTTTTTCGGGGGAGGGGTGTTCCAGTGAAGAGTTCCAATGATCGATCTCAGCGGGCTATCTACTTCACCCCCTCCTGCCACAGTTTCCGTCCCTTTTTCCTCTTCCAGCAACCACGCCCTCCATGAATCAGCTTCTTGCACCAGCAGATGAGCCCTTTAAAGGGATTGCATCAGTCTGGTGACTCACTGGGGGCCCTCGGAAAGCCTGGCTTCCCTCCACTCTCACGTAGAAGCAGCCAGAAGGGCTCGGTGGCAGCAATACCAGCGGCCATAGTCCCACTCCTTTGTCTCGGAGTTAACAGGGGTGCTTGTTTTTTCCTCCCCTCCCCTGGGTCATTCTGTATCCACACGTGGCCACGCCTATGCGCTGCTAGGGGTAAGCGTGCTTTTGTCATCTTCTCACAAGGTGTTGCCGGGACGTGGAGGCAGGTCTTAATCAAGTCTAGATGTCCCAGGCAGCGTTCTTTTCTTAGTCCCTTTGAAGGCTAAATAACAATAGTAATCATAGCTTCTCCCAAGGCCGTTTCTTCTGCAAAATGAAGCACTTTAGAGACCTGCTTACAGTTGCAGAAGCCAGTGCTCAGAGAGGGGAGTAACCTTTGCAAAGACACTCAGCCAGTACTAGTTGGGCTGTGGTTTGGAGAAAGTTTGGTGGATTCTGTGGATTCCGGGAGGCTAGGGTTTGAATCCCCTCCCTGGTGTGTCATTTACAAGCTAGGTAACTAAGTGCAAATGGAGATAACACTTCACACCATCTCTGTGAGGACCCGATGAGTCTCATAGAGCCAGCTCACCACACCCTATAAATGCCCACTGATCTCAGTTAGGGAGCCTCTGTGAGGCGCATGACCCAAAGGCAGGCATCCAGAAAGCCAGGCAAAGGGGGAAAGACTTAAGGATTCCGGAAGCCTTGACTCTGACAGGAATGAGTTTTGAGTTTTCCAGCTCTCTAATTATCAGTGAGATGAATCACTAGGTGCTGACACCACTGTCCCCACTCCCTGTAGACTCTCAGCTGGTTGAAAATATAGGATTTTGTTTTTAACAAAACAGAGGAGGGGAAAGAGGGTAAGGCATATAAACTAAATGTGCCAGCCAGAGGAGATTAAAAAAAAAAAAACCTGTCATCAGGACACCAACTGAAGGATCTCTGGGACAGACATGCGTGGTGACAGTCTCCTGCTGGCTCCTCGACTCTAGCTCACTGGCAGATGGTGCTGCCATAACATAATGACACTTGTCATAACAGCTCAAAATGGCTTCTTGACAAGGTATAGGCAGATTGGACTATCACAGGAGGAGGGGAGACGAGAAGACCTCACCCCCAGGAGCTTCTTCAGGCTTCAGAACCACAGCTCTCCTTAGTGACTAGTTTTTAACTTCTCCATGTCCAAGTTCCAAGGCCTGAGTATGGCAAGGTTAGGTGGTTTGGGGTTTTGCTTTTTTGGTGCTTGGAACTGACCCTATGGCCTCATCTATGGTAGGCATATAGTTCACCACTGACCTTTATCTCCGGGTGCTTTTAGTTGTTCAGGCTCCCCACTCAGTCTCTAGTACTAGCTGGCCTTGAACTTGTAACCTGCCTCAATCTGCCCATCAGCCTGGATTACAGGCTTGCACCTCCAGATCCTGTGCAAGTTCTGTGCAGATGTCAAGTTTTATTTTTTATTTATTTATTTTTTTGGTTTTTCGAGACAGGGTTTCTCTGTAGCTTTGGAGCCTGTCCTAGAACTACCTCTTGTAGACCAGGCTGTCCTCAAACTCACAAAGATCCGCCTGCCTCTGCCTCCCGAGTGCTGATATTAAAGGTGTGCGCCACCACCGCCCAGCAGATGTCAAGTTTTAAGTGTCCAATCACAGGGTAGGTCACGAGTACTGGGTGGTTGGGGATGTAGCCCAGGCGGTACAATACTGGCCTCAGCACACAGGAAGCTCCAAGTCCCATCTCTAGTACTGCTGTAAACCTGGCACATATCCTGTGTCTTGGGAGGTCAAAGGTCGTTTTATCCTTTTCATTGATAACACCACCACCCCCAAACACACACACACACCTCCTCCCCAACTTTGAAGTCTTACTATATATTCCAGGCCTAGACTACTCACTGTGTAGACAGACCAGGCTGGCCTTGAACTCAAACCACCAGCCTCTGCCTCTGAGCACTAGGACCAAAGGCACGTGCCACCACGCCCAGCTGGTTACTAACAGCATTACATTATGGTCATTAAGCAAGCAGTCAGAACTAGCAGGCGGGTGAGCGTGCCCACTTTGCTGTCAGTTTAACCTTACCCTCTTGCAGACCTAAAACCTTCGTCACTCTTTACTGTTCTCTCTGGGTCCTTCTGGAACACCAATGAGAACTTCAAACGCCCTTGTTACCACCCTTGTCAGTCCTTCAGTCAGGGTTGTCTGACAAGAGCTCACTGGACTGATTTAAGTCCCATCTCCTCAACTATCATTGTCCCTTATATGTCTCAGGCACGAGCCAACTTTTTTTTTTGTGGGGAGGGGCGTTTCAAGACAGGGTTTCTCTGTGTAACAGCTCTTGTTCTCCTGGCACTCGTTTTGTAGACCAGGCTGGCCTATTACTGAGATCTGCTTGTCTCTGCCTAAGTGCTGGGGTTAAAGGCATGGGCAACCACCACCTGGTATGAGCCAAGTTGTAAGCTACATGCCCATCTAGCTGAGCTTCAGGGGGCCCCTCCCTGCACACAGCAGCCCCTTCCACCCCCAATTCTCTCCAAGAATGAAGATGGGTATGAGTAATGCTGTTTGAGCTTCAGCATTCTTGGAGGTTCTGTCATCAATGGGACCCCCACTTTGGCTGCAGGAAGGGTGGATGTGAAATGCCATGGCAATGTAGGCCCCAATGCCATCTTGAAACACACTGCTATCCTTTCTTTGGTGATCCTGGACTAGGTCACTCTCCATTTGTTACCTCAGGGAATAGAAGAGACAACAGAATGCAGAGACTATTTTTATAGTTTCTGAATTCCAAAAGCCCAGCCTTCAAGTAGGAATGGAAAGAATTTCTATGTAGAAACAAATTTAGAAAACCATGGGAAAAGGTAGACGGGGGAAGTCTGAAACTGGTGTGTGTGTGTGAGAGAGAGAGAGACTTGTACATATGCACCAGCTGGGTCTCAGGAGCTGCTGGGAGACAGGAGCTAGCCACATTGCCCTCTGTGAGGCAACAAGACCCTCCAGAAAGACGTAGCTCAGAAGCTGTGAGCTGCATCTGACCTAACTCATCTAAGATCCAAGAATTTCTTGGGCCTAACAGGACTTGAGGAGAGGAAAAGAAAACAAAACAAAACAAAAAAAACCAAAAACCTGACTTAGAAGCTGGCTGCAGTGGTGCACTCCTGCACTCCTACAATCCCAGAACTTGGGAGGTAAAAGCAGGAAGACCAAGAGTTGAGGTCAGGCTAGGATGCTTGATACTGTATCTCAAAAAACAAAGATCTAACAGTGCTGGGTGTGGTCGAGTTTATCTTTAATCCCAGCACTTCAGAGGCAGAAGCACAGAGTTGGAGGCCAGTCTGGTCCACCCAGCGAAGGCTACATAGAGAAACTATCTTTAAAAGAAAGAGGCCAGGGGGCTGGAGAGATGGCTCAGAGGTTAAGAGCACTGACTGTTCTTACAAAGGTCCTGAGTTCAATTCCCAGCAACCACGTGGTGGCTCACAACCATCTGTAATGAGATCTGGTGCCCTCTTCTGGCCTGCAGGTGTACATGGAGGCTGAACACCGTGTACATAATAAATCTTTTTTTTTTTAAAGATTTATTTATTTATTATGTGTACATCATTTCTTCCATGTATGCTTGCAGGCCAGAAGAGGGCACCAGATCTCATTACAGATGGTTGTGAGCCACCATGTGGTTGCTGGGAATTGAACTCAGGACCTGTGGAAGAGCAGTCAGTGCTCTTAACCTCTGAGCCATCTCTCCAGCCCCCCATAATAAATCTTTAAAAAAAGAAAGAAAAAAAATAACAAAGAAAATTCTGCTGGAGGGACAGCTTAGCAGTTAAGAGCGTTGGTTGTTTTTTTTTTTTCTTTTGGTTTTTCGAGATAGGATTTCTCTGTAGCTTTGAGGCCTGTTCTAGAATTAGCTCTTGTAGACCAGGCTGGCCTTGAACTCAGAGAGATCCACCTGCCTCTGCATTGGTTGTTCATGCGTAGGACGCAGATTCAGTTCCCAGCGCCTACATGATGGATAACGGCTATCCATAATTCTGGCTGCAGGGTGGCCAGGGCCACCTTCTGACCTCTAGGGACACCAGGACACACAGGGGGTCCCGTACATACATGGAGGCACAACACTCATACACACATGGAAAAAAAAAGCCGAGCAGCATGAGGTGGTGCACACCTTTAATCGCAGCACTCAGGAGGCAGAGACAGGTGGATCTCTCTGTGAGTTTGAGGCCAGCCTGGTCTACAGAGTTCCAGGATAGCCAGGGCTGTTTCACAGAGAAACCCTGTCTTGAAAAATAAAAAACATTCGAGTCAGGAGTGACTGATGAAGGGGTCTTCTGGTCAGGGAGCAGCAACCTTTGAAGGTTGAATCAACCACAGCAGCTCAGTGGGTGGAATGCTAATCAGATGATCCCAAATGAGACTGGAAGTCCTTAGGGTCCAAATAAAGAACATAAGGAATTGGTAATGCAATTCTGAAGTGGGCAAAAGAGGAGTTAAAGGAAACAAATTCTACCCTTTTTTTGAGCCAGAGCCTGGGATGTTGTCAGCTGGCAAGGCTTCCTGCTTAGCACAGGCCCTGGGTTCAATCTCCAGCGAGGCCTCCTCTCAAGGAAAACTGTGATAGCTATAATCAGCCTTCCTTGCCCACAGCCTCAGGTAATTTACCCATCTCTTGCTGCTCTGCCAACCAGCCCTTCTCATCGCAGGCACACAGAACCACTATTCGCCCCCAAGCTTTCCTACTTCCAGATCTTGGCACTGGCGGTTTTTGCTCCCCTTGTTTTACTTCCTCAGACCATTTTCTTTCACCTTGAATTTTTTGTTTGTTTGTTGAGACAGGACTTCTGTGTGTACAGCCTTGGCTCTCCTGGATCTCACTCAACAGATCAGGCTGACCTCAAACTCAAGGAGATCTGCCTGCTTCTTCCTCAATGTACTGAGATTAAAAGGGTGCACCACTACCTGCCGGCTGAAACGTGTAACCCATGCCGGGCGGTGGTGGCTTGCACCTTTAATCCCAGCACTCAGGAGGCACAGGCAGGTGATCTCTGTGAGTTCAAGGCCAGTCTGGTCTACAGAGGGAGTTCCAGGACAGGTTCCAAAGCTACAGAGAAACCGTGTCTCAAAACAAAAACAAAAACAAAAGATGTGTAACCCAGGCTAGCCTCAAACTCTGTGATCCTCTTGCCTCAGCCTCCTTCAGAAAATCCTACCAGCATGCACCACCACAACTGGTCTTTTTGTTTCTTGAGACAGGATTTCTGTCTTAGCCTCCTGAAAGCCAGGATTATATTTATAATCCACTATGTCTGGCTGGGATCAATTTCTTGTAAGATGAACTCTTCAGCCTGAGGAGAGGGCCCAGGATACGATACTCTCAGCTTCAGGAAATAGCAGTGACAGCCTCTTCCCCAGGGACTCTCACCAGAAGAGCCACTTTGTACGTGAAGGCACACGGGCATTCCTATTAGATTCCATCATGATACCTGGGGGAAACCTAGGCTCCTACTGCTTGGGCCACATTCTAGGTAAACCTGGTGTGCTCCCCAGCTTGGAACCTGCACCCAGCTACTACACAAGAGCCACGAGAGCCCAGCAGACACCAGGCAGCATCAGGCACAGACTTATGTAAGTTTGGTTTTATGAGAAAAGGAACAAATGCCAAGAGAAGAGGGGAGGTAGAGGTGATTCATTCCAAACACGATAATCCTCATGGCAGAGTTGATTGCTCCCTGATAGACGCGGTCAATCCATAAATGGAGATTCCAGATGCGAAGGATCAAAAAAAAGGGATTGTCACCTACCCCAAGGACACAGACAGAAGGAATTCTGGGTCCCAGTGTGTGTCTGGAAAGTGGAACCCTATGAAAGGCAGCTGTGATAGGTGTCTTGTAGACACCAGATCACTGGTAGGGAAAGATGGCAGGGAGTTGGCTCAGAACACTGAAGGACCCTGAGGTGGTGCTGGAAGTTCAGTGAGGACACAGCCTCACTGCCTTTTGGAGGGAAACTCTCGCCGACCTTGACCCTTGCCGCCAAAGTTGCGCACGCGGTGGATGATCTGCAGCTGCTGTTCGATGGTGGCAGTGATGTTCACATCATCTGGGATATGGACGTATCGGACATTACGACCTGTCACAAAGAGGTCATCCAGCTCAACCTGATGTCCCCAGCGGTCGGTATAGGTGACATTGGCCAGGCGGATGTTCATGAAAGCATCAACATTGTCGATTCGTCCTCGGGCCGAACTCTCATCCCGAAGGTCCACGGTGGTGATACGGCCCTGGAGGCCCTGCAACAGGATGACCAGGCTGTTCTCAGAGATGGTTCGCTCCTTTACGGAGTGGCTCAGCGCCATCGTTCCACATCGGTTGGCTGCTCACTGTGGACAGGAACACATAGAAGTCACCTTGGTCATGCCCTTAAACTCCACACTAAGAGTCCAGAGGCCTCACTGTGAACTGGAACCACCTGTGAAAATTTTTGCCTGGCCTCCATATCCCACACATGCCAGAGATCTAGATTCATTTGTTTGGGAAAGAGAGGCCAAGGGTTTTTGTTTTGTTGTTTGTTTCAGACAAGATTTCTCTGTGCAGCTCTGGCTGTTCTGGAACTCAATCTGTAGACCACGCTAGCACTGAACTCCGAGATACACCCCAGCAATGGGATTAAAGGTGTGTGCCATCACAATCGTTTAGACAAGGTCTCACTATATAGCCCTGACTAGCCTGGAATTTGATATCTAAACCAGTCTGGCCTGGAACTCACAAAGATCCATCTGCCTCTTCCTCACAAGTGTTGAGGTTCAAGGTGTTTACCACCACATCTGCAAGGTGTCCTTTTTTGTTTGTTTGTTTTTTGGGGACAGGGTTTCTCTGTGTAGCTCTGGCTGTCCTAGAACTTACTCTGTAGACCAGGCTGGCCTCGAACTCACTCAGATCCGCCTGCCTCTGTCTCCCAAGTGCTGGGATTAAAGGCCTGCACCACCACTACCTGGCTTAGTTTCAGGTAAATTTCCTATTTTGAAATTATTTTGAGGTTGGATCTCTCTACATAGTCCTGGTTTCCTGGAACTCACTCTGTAGACCAGGTTGGCCTGGAACTCAACGAGATGCTCCTGCCTCTGCCTCTAGGGTCCTGGGTTAAAGGCCTACCCCACTATGCCTGATTTATACTGTTTTTTAAAAGTTCTCCAGCTAATGCTAATGTGCCAATGAGCTTGAGAACAACTGCTGTAAATTGCAGTTTATGTATGTCCTTCTGCCAGGTGTAGCACGGTTACTAAAAACCCAGAGACAGGGCTGGAAAGATGGCTCAGTGGTTAAGAGCATTGCCTGCTCTTCCAAAGGT
>JAQHUG010000031.1:3448517-3468372 GCA_028555095.1 Dicrostonyx torquatus | reverse complement strand
ATATTTTAATGGTTTATTTAACTTTATTTTATGTGCATGGTGTGAAGGTGTCAGATCCCCTGCAACTGGATCTTCAGACAGTTGAGTTGTCATGTGGGTGCTAGGAACTGAACCTGGGTCCTCTGGAAGAGCAGTCAGTGCTCTTACCCACTTTAACCACTGAGCCATCTTTCCAGCCCTTAGTTTTTTTTTTTTGTTTTTTTTTTTGTTTTTTTTTGTTTTTAAAGCAGAGTCTTCTATAATCCAGGCCGTCTGGAATTAAGTCCTCTAGCTAAGGATGGCCTTAACTTCTGATCCTCCTTGCCTCTACCTTCAGAGTGCTGGGATTAGAGGCAAACACAACTACACCCAGCTTGTACCTGACTCTTAAATGGAACTGCTTCAGAGAGAAACGGGAGGGGACATATTTTCCTCCCATACTGACAGTGGTGGTTTGAATGAGAATGGCTCCCCTAGGCTCATAGGGTTGAACACTTGGTCCCAAGCTGGAACTGTTTGGGATGGCTCAAGAGGTGTGGTCTCGTCGGAGGGGCAGTGTCACTTAGTGCAGGGCTTGAGGTTTCAAAGGCTCACACCATTCCCAGTGCTTGTTTGCTCACTCTCTCTCTCTGCCATGTGCTTACTGGTCAAGATGTGCGCTCTCAGCTGTTCCTTCACCTGTCATCAAGGCCTCCAACCCTCTGAAGCCATAATCCCACTTAAACACTGTCTTTTATAAGCTGCGTTGGTCAAGGGGTTTTACCACAGAACAGTGACACGAACACTTCGGATCTTACCCTAGACTACGTCCTGCTCCTCAGACAGGAAGAATTTGAGCCATGGCCAACACAGGCACCCTCACATCTGAGGACTCCAGCCCAGCACAGCCAGCTAACACTCCCTCCTCAGGGATGCCCAGAGACACAGGAATCCTTCACACAGAAACAATCAAGGACCTGCAGTGAATTGGGTTTTCTAATTTTTTTTTCTCATCATGGCCTTTATATAAAGTGCAGAATCTGCAAGGGACAGATGCAAACGAAGAGCCACAGGTCCTCAGAAAAGGAAAAGGAGAGCGTTTCCAGGAGGAAGGAGTCAGGGGAAGCCATGTCTTGTCAGCTGTGATTGGGAGGAAGCTGACAGAATGAGTCAGTTCTCTAGGGTCTCTGAGCTCACCTGGGATCCAGGCCAGTAGCTTAGCCTCAAATAGATTGGTTCAAAAAGCGACAAAACCCCAAGGTAATTAATTGTTACTGACTTTGGCAAAGCGAAAAGAAAAAGGAAGCTCTTCCCCAGAGATGAGAAACAGCGATGTAACACCACAGCTCCTGTGTCAGACCTAAGCAATGGTCATCTGTTGAGAACTGAGGACAACAGTGTCTGTCCCTGTGGACACAGCAAGGCACACGCGAGCCCCCAAAGGAGAAACAGAAGTTTCATGGCAGGGGTCCTGGTAGCCTTGTCACCATTCATTCTTTGTGAGAGTGTGGAGACAAACATTTCCTCTCCCAGTTTGCTTTGTGGAGCACTTGGCCCAGGCAGGTGTGCAGTATACCAGACACCACGCTGACCACCACGGGGCCACCTCCGCCCTAGAGGTGCACACTGCACCAGATTCACACGTGAGCAGTAGAGTCAGTCAGACACGTGGTCTGCCTTTGTTACCAGGCACTTAGACGTCCTGTCTTTAAAACAAAAACAAAAACAAAACAAACCCAAGATAATTCACCTTGGTAATGGAAAATAGATTTATACTTTGCCTACACCAGGGAGAGAAGTCTGCTTTCCCTTGTCTCCTCTGCAACATTATGATTTTTATAAAAAAGATGAAAGAAAGGCCATCGTGCATATGCACGATGTGGGTAAAATGGCCAGAACTGTGTGAAATCTTTTCCTATAAGACAAGTTCCTCCTTTGGTTGATGTCAGGGCTCTGCAGTCTTTCCCCTCTGCACAGCACAGGGCTTTGGGAATCTGAGTTCTTTGGAGTCCACTCTTGTAATACTCTGACTGCCAAAGGGAGGGGCACGCATGTCTCCAGCTAGAACATCCCCTTCCCCTGCCAGGGCCAGGCTTCCACAGTGTCAGTTTGTGACATTCAAATGAGCTTTGTCTCCTTTTCATGAATCTGAATGGAGAGGGAGCCCGATTTGATCACAGAGGCGATGAAGCCGGTAGGGGAGGGGTTTTCACAGGGACATCAGGAGGGCTGGTAGCTGGGCTCTTGACACGAGGCTTCTAGTCTGGATGTAGTCAGATGATGAAGTCAGTATCTACTGATGATTTTCAAACACTTAAGTTAAAATAAGCTCCAGCGATCTAATTACACACATGAAAAGCCCTCAAGATCCACACTTCACACCTGAAATCCTGCCAGGCATCAAAGGACGGGCCAAAAATTGCTCAAGGGAAGTGTCAAAAGACGGTTGTGAAATATAATAAAAGCGGCCCGGCACTTCAGTTGGGCTTCTCTGGACCTAGTCTGATGAAATAATTATCTTGATGAAAGCAATTCAGTTTCTACCAATTACTCTGGCTCCAAAAATCACTTGGCTATGGAAATCCGCACCATAGAGCCAAAGCTACAAGAGAGGAGCCAGGGAATGCTCCACATGATTACAATGGTCTGAGTCTTTACCCTGTTGAGACATTGGCTTGGAACTTTATATACAATGCCTCATTTAAAGCTCATGGCAACTCTAAATTACCCCCATTCCCACATTCCATTGATGAGGAAAATGTAATCTGAGAGCGTTTAAAACCCAAGCTGACACCATTGATGATGGAGCTGAAATCAGAAAGGGTTCTGTCTCATTATATTATTATTTTTTAAAGCATTATTTATCTGAGACAGTGTATATAGCCCTAGCTAATCAGGAACTCACTATGTAGACAAGGTTGGTCTTTAACCCTCAGACGTTTGCCTGCCTCTGCCTCTTGAGTACCAGGATTCAAAGGACACACCAGGAGCTGGAGAGATGGTTCAGAAGTTAAGAGCACTGGTTGTTCTTACAGAGGATGAAGGCTCAGTTCCTAGCACCTACATGGTGGCTCACAGCCACACATAACTCCAGAGGATCAAATTCCCTCTTCTGACCTCTGTGGGCATCAGGCAAGAATATGGTACACATACATTCATGTAGGAAAACATTCATACATATAAAAATAAATAAATATATTAAATAACTCAAAAACACAGAAGTGCACCACCACACCCAGCTTAATTATATAGTTTTTTTTTTTGTGTGTGTGTGTGTGTATACAAAGGTTAGAAGACAACTTGCTAGGGTCAGTTCTTTCCTTCTACCATGTGGGTCTCAAAGATCAAACTCGGGTTGTCAGGTTTAGGAGCAAATGCCTTTAACCACTACACCATCAAAGGCTTTTTTCTTTTTTTCTCTTTGAAAAGGGTATCTTACTATGTTGCCCTGACTGGCCTGAAATTATGTAGACCAGGCTGGCCTCAAACCCACAGAGATCTGCCTGCCTCTGTCTCCTAAGTGGTAGGATTACAGGTGTGTGCTACTATACCCTGACACACACACACACACAGATTCAGAATGCTGTAATCCAATAAAATATCATATTTAGATCCATTTATCAAAATTTGCTAGATAGGTATTTTACCCTTTTTGTATTTGCTCATTGTTTCAGATTCTTCTTCATTCCCTATCCTGGCACTATTTGTTTTAAATTTATTTTCTTTTATAATTGTTTTTGCTTTCTACCATATCACATTCTAAGTAAATTTCTTTTTTTTTAATATTTATTTATTTATTATGTATACAATACTCTGTCTGTGTGTATGCCTGCAGACCAGAAGAGGGCGCCAGACCTCATTACAGATGGTTGTGAGCCACCATGTGGTTGCTGGGAATTGAACTTAGGACCTTTGGAAGAGCAGGCAATGCTCTTAACCTCTGAGCCATCTCTCCAGCCCCCTCTAAGTAAATTTCTATCACAATTAGGAAAACATTTACAAAATCAAAAACATTATCTCCCATAATAATGTAAAAATCTACATAATTATGCTAAAAATTTCCTTTCAATAATAAAAGCAAACAAACCTACACCTTTAAATTCAAAATCAGGGATTATGAAAATGCCTTCAGTGGGCCTTTTATATATTAAATATACATATATTTTACGCACAAAAATTCAAAAGTTTTTATTACTGTCTATTAATTATGCATAATAATGGGATTTGTTGTGACATTTTCACATACGTATATAACGTACTTTGATCATATTTACCCTCGTTATGCTTTTAAACATTACAAGTATACACAGCTGGCATATGGGGTGTGCTGAGAGAATTTAAACTACTGAGGACGGCAGACAATAGGCATAAACTGTTCCCATATGTCAATAAAGGCAGGCACCTACGGCATACAAAGACCGAGAACAGCCGAAGGCCGGCTCCGAGCCAGCCTCAACCTTTCCAGATTTGCAGCTAGCTGCGGGTGAGCGGGAAACAAGACTGAACATAAGGCAACAGTGCATGCATGATCCCATGCCTGCTGCCCACTCTTGGCAGCCATGCAGCCACATGCTTCATCTTCCTCAGCTGCTCAGTAGGTATCTGTGTGTGGTACGGGGCACGGGGGGGAGGGATATCTCAGGAGGGCCACTCACTGTGACGCAAACTCTCTGCCTACATGATAGTACAGGAAGGACGGTTTAGGACTACCACAGATGACAACCTACCCAGGGGTGGAGCTTCTGCCTCAGCTGTCCCTGAAAGCTCGCAACAACAACAACAACAAAGGGGGTGGTAGTGGGGGGAAAGTCCCTCAGAAGCAGCATGGCCCCTTCGCTGGAGTTGGCTGAGTTTTTATCTTACACAATGTATTTATTCCTTTGGAGAAGAACATTCCAAAGTAAGCCCAATGTCTTAGCTGAAGAAACACGCCTAGTTCTAGCCTACATACTTAAGAGTGGGCCTGCTTTTAAAGTCCACTAACAACCGACTGGGTGAACCTGTGGATGCAGACTGAATGCATGCAGCCCAGAAATAGCATACCTCGTTTTCTGTCCACCTCTGTCCATTCATCTATATGAAGCATACAAAGAAAAAACACCAGTTCAGGAAGCAAGAACATTAGAACATAGGTTGCATGGAGGCTTTATAAATACCATATCCAGTTATGTGGCCTGTTGAATATATATATATATATTTAATATATATATTTAATTTCATGTCTTTTTTTTGGGGGGGGGGGTTGAGACAGTTTGTGTAGCTCTGGCTGTCCTAGAACTAGCTCCACAAACCAGGCTAGCCTACAACTCAGAGATCTGCCTGCCTCTGCCTCCCAACTGCTGGGATTAAAGGCGTGCGCCACCACTGCCTGGCTCTGTGTGTGTGAGTGAGTGTGTGCATGTTTGCCTGCATGTATGTATACCACATCTGTGCCTAGTGCACTTGGAGACTGGAAGAGGGAGTCATCCTCTAGAACTGGAGTTACAGACAGTTGTGATCTGCCATGTGGGTACTGGGAATTGAATGTGGGCCCTCCAAAAGAGCAGCCAGTGCTCTTAACCACTGAGCTATCTCTCCAGCCTGTTGAATTTAATGTCTTATGTGTACCTTCAATTGGAAACTTTTTTTTTAAAATTAGGAGCTGTAAAAACTAGATAAATGACTAGTGAAACAAACAAAGAGAAAGCACCAGCTCGGGGTGACAGCTATCTTGGGGCTCCTCTCAGAAGGCTCCGGAAGTTACGTTCTCCAACACTGTAAGAACATACACTATGCCAGGTGTGGTGCTGCACATCTTTCATCTGGCACTTGGGAGGCAGAGGTAGGTAGATTTCTGAGTTCCAGGTCTACAGAGTGAGACACTGTCTCAAAAAAAAAGCATACATATTTCAAAGCAGACTTTTAACACTAACTCCCCAATGAAGAATAATTCCAAGAACAAACAGAAAAAGGAGTTTCTTTTTCAAAAGTCTGACTTTTTTCTCTCCCTAGAGATGGGCTGGGGCCCTGGGCATTTTCGCAGTGTTGTACCACTGATCTCTACCTTAAACCCTGAAAATCAGTGTTTTACTTTCGCATTTTGTTGGTAGAAACATATCCGTTTACAGCCTCCCTTTCTCACCCCTTCCAAGAGCTCTACATACATACATCCGCATGTGGAAAGCATTTCACGACTAGTGGCATTTTGGGAAACACTTGCCTCTAGATTGCTAGAAATGATCTCTGAAGTACGCTGACGTATGCACGCCTTCACCGCTCACTGGCAGGGCCTCAACATACAATACAAATAGCTCTTCTGAGACTAGTGGGTACCACTGTGAGGTCAGATTCCCCTCCAAGTCCCCTTCTTTCCCTCTCAAGAGTCACAGCCTTAGCTGGGCCTGGTGGCACAGGGACCATAGCTCTAGCTACTCAGGAGGCTGAGGCAGGGTCAAAAATTTAAGATCTGCTGGGCCTACAGAATGAATCCAAGGCAACTTAGTGAGACACTATCTCTCAATCAGGTGGGCTGGAGAGGTAGCTCAGTGGCAAAGTGTTTGCCTGGTGTGCATGAGGCTCTAGGTCCAGCTCCCAATACTGAGGAAAAGGTGATAAAGTCAAAGGCTTTTGGGGAGAGTGAGACGGGGAAGTAGGCCCTGGTCTGGCCTTCCTAAAGCAATTGTTTCTTGGGTAGTGTATTCACATCTAGTGTTTCTCGGCGGTATTAGCATCACAGGATTCCAGTTATTTAGAGATGGGGAGTTTTCATCTTCTTGAAGATGTGTCTGGGAACACTCTTGCCTACTGTGGTTAAAACAGACCTGGAAAACACAAGGAAGCATAGTGTACCTCCAGCTGGCAATGGCACCCGGAACCAGCAGAGGGCTCTAGAGAGCTGTCGGTTCCTCTCCATTTTCTTCTTTAAAGAGGCAGGGTAGGGACCACAAGCTCCAGATGACTCATTTTGTGACAATTCAACTTCAGTTATATTTTGCATGGGATGTAGACCCAAGGGTTATAGGGCTGGCTGTTAAATTTCACCCAGAAAAAATAAGAACAGAATCCCACTGCTATTTAGTCCTTCAGTACTACATGTCTTAGGAAAACAAAGTAAAACAAAACAAAAAACCAGCAAACGAACAAAACAAAAACAAAATGCCACTTCACAGTCATGGTCAAGTGTTTCAGTTTCCTCTCCTGTAATAAGGAAGGTAAACAAAATTTAACAGGGTTTTAGTTGTAGGGCTTTTATGAGGACAGAAGCGAGGCAAAAGGCAGCTTTTATTGCCCACTCTATTGCTTAAAATGTGAGACAGCATTAAGTATGCAAGTCTCACAAGCAGCCCCATTAAGGGCACACTTCCTTTCTGTTCAGCGCTAAACTCTGGCTGCATTGTGGGAGAAACTGCAATGTCTGCACAGCCTAGTGGGAACAGGAACGGCCTCCAGGAGACCAATTAGTTGTGTAAGATAATGAAAACAGCTCCAAGAAATACGGTTTCCTTCAAAGCCTCCACGAGGACTAATTTACCATGTCTGTGCTTTTATAGGCCTGGGTATAGGCACCTGTCACCATGGCACTGGCTCCAGCTCCTGCAGCAACACCAGTTTCGACAGAAGAACAGACATGCTCTCAGCTTCTAGTCTTATGCTGTTTTGCTTTCTTTCTCTTCTACAAGGCCTTACTGGCCAACTACAACATTTCTTTTTTTTTTAAATATTTATTTATTTAATTATGTATACAATATTCTGTCTGTGTATATGCCTGAAGACCAGAAGAGGGCACCAGACCTCATTAGAGATGGTTGTGAGCCACCATGTGGTTGCTGGGAATTGAACTCAGGACCTTTGGAAGAGCAGGCAATGCTCTTAACCACTGAGCCATCTCTCCAGCCCCCTCAACATTTCTTTTAGACACTTGATGGGTATACGCTATGCATACACACATGCACCACTGTGCACATTTGCCTGTGTGTGTGTGTGTGTGTGTGTGTGTGTGTGTGTGTGCATTTCAAAGCCTTCCCTCGCCACCTGATCTACCAAACCCCACAAAATTCCCACCCATACCCTTCAGGTAAGGCAGCGTAGAGCAGCAGTTAGGACAAGCTGGTTAGGAGTAGGAGCTCTGCAGTCTCATGGGCAGGAGTTGTCAAATGACTGACTCCTCCCACCAGCTATGCAACCCTAGGCAAGGCAGCTTTGGTTTTTCTTGTAAATCTGGGTGGTAGTGCGTTATCTATATGACAGAAGAGCTGTGGGCATCAAGGTGTTTCAATGAAGTATTGATACAATTGAAAAACTGTTTCAATAGTCTGAGTGGTGGCTTATGCCTATAATCCCAGCATTTAGGGGCTGAAGCAAGAGGACTATCGAGAATTTCAGGTCAATCCACGCTACTCAGTGAGTTTGGGGACAGCTACAGCAGTAACCTTGTTTCAACAATGCAAAAGAAATATTTTATTTTTGTCACTATAGAGATTTGTCTTGAGTTTTAGACTCAGATATAGACTGGACTCATCAGTAGCTCCACTTTCAGGAACTGTACAGAATGGCTCAATCCAGTTCTCCCTAGAATCTCATATGGTGTGACAGCTGCCAAAAACTGTAGGATGAGTGACTATATGACAATGAATTCCTACAGATGTCTGAAGGTCCATAAAACTGAATCTAGGTAAACCAGGAAGACTATCACTTAGACATTTTTTTTCTGGGTAAAATGGCACACAACCGTGATACCAACACAGGGGTGGTGAGAACAGGGAACAGGGGAATCAAAAGTTCAAGGCCAGTCTTTGCTACATGAAACTCTATCTCAGAAAACCAAAATAATGGATATATATATATATATATATATACTTTTGAGACAGGGTCTTACTATGTGGTGCTGGTTGGCCTGGAATTTACTAGGTAGACCAGGCTGGTGTTAAACTTGCAGCGATCCTCTTACCTCAGTCACCCAAGTGCCTGGATTAAGGACTACAGTTCTTGATTTTACGTTTTTTATTTTGTTTACTCATTTATTGGGTTTGTTTTTCAAGACCTTGTTTCTCTGTGTAGCTCTGGCTGTCCTGGAACTCATTCTGTAGGACAGCCTGGCCTCAAACTCACAGAGATATTCCTACTTCTGCTTCCTGTGTGCTGGGATTAAAGACATGTGCCACTCCACCCAGCTAAATTTTTATTTTTAATTATGTGTATATGTCTGGGTAGATGCATGTAAATACAGGAGCTCGGGGCAGACAGAGGAGGGTGCTGGATTCCCTGGAGTTTGAGTTACAGGTGGCTGTGAACTTCCCAGTGGATGTTGGGGATGGAACATTGGTCCTCTGAAAGTGAAGCAAGCGCTCTTCCCTGCAGATCCCATTCTTTCAGCCTGGGACTACAGCTCTTAAAGACTGACTCGTCGTTCCAGGACAGGCTCCAAAGCTACAGAGAAACCCTGTCTCAAAAAAAAAAAAACAAGACTGACTCCTCCTATTTACAGACCCTTGCCCAGACTGCCCCTCGAAAGACAATATCAACTACTGATTGTGTGAACATAAATGCATGTTCACTCAATCCCTACAGCTCAGCTTTCAGGAGTGTATTACTACTACCATTGTATAGAAAAACGGGCTCAGAGGCTACACCTCAAGATCATGCAACTAGCTAAATATGGGATCTAGACTTGCATGCCTCCAAAGGGCACACTCTTAATTGCTAATTTACATCGTCTTCCAAGAGACAGACTACCTAGAGAAAGCTAACCTGTCACTCCACTAGGGTCATTAGCCTGAGTGAAAACACATCATATAGGCAGCAAGAAATATAGAAGTCTTCTGAACACAGTGCCATATAAAACTGCCAAGTGGTGCAGCAAACCTTTACCGACCTGGGCATTGAATGCTAGACGCTACGGTACAGACACGAGTCAGACAAACACGTAGGGAGACACACGTCAACAGATGAGTCTAAAGAGTTGGCTGTATGTAGAGAGAAGCACAAGCAGGGCGCTGGGAGCACACAGGAAGTCCTTTTCCTAGGGACAATGATTCTTCAGTCAATAGTACAGGTCAGGGAAAGGATGGAGGGGCAGGGACCACAAGCATGGAGTCATGAAGGACTTAGTTTAAAGAACTATATATACTCTGGTGTGATTAGGATTCAAAGTGTGAATCAAGCTAGAAATCAGACTAGGAAGGGCCCCAGTGTGTCTTGCGTAGGACTTGGACTCCACAGACTGGGAAGGACCCCAGTGTGTCTTGCATAGGACTTGGGCTCCATTTAGACAGGAGAGGAAAGCTGCCTGCAGATTTTAAGGAGAGATGGTACTAGACATTTTTTGTATTTTGTAAAGCCCTCTGGTCTGGTAGCAATGCTCCATATGCATGGAAGGGAATAGTCTAGGAAGTTCTCTTATCTGTCTGTGCATGAACTTACAGGTAGTCAGACAACAGTGCCCGAGTGTGAGCATTTAACATTAATTGAGTGAGCGTGCATAGGCTGTTGAGAGACAATAATGTTTTCATTAGTGTCACCTCTCCCTAGAAATATAATAGCTCATACTTAATACCAAGAAATTTGGTGAATGAAGTTGTTTGCTAAGAAGAAAAAGTATGACGGTGTGTTTTGGGTGGTCGTTTCTCTGTGAATTACACATAGCATAATTTTGCACTTACACATTTTTCAATATTTTCATAATTGCATTCCCCTCCCACACCTGAAAAGATAAAGAAGTATGTTTTCATTCTTATCTCTATTATTTTAGGCCCCTACATTTCTAGAAATGACTTTTAAATTGAGCAAGACTTGTCTTTAGCGTATGTGGGAGGGCAGAAACACCGGGTGATCAGCATCTGTTCCGTGGGGGCTGAAGAGGATGGTGGTACTAGCCAAAGGCATATTGCCAGCTGAGCAGCCGGGAACTACTTTTGGAAGGGGGCAAAATTCAAGAGACCGGGAAATCATCGAGGGTTCAAGTACTTTGAGTATGTCCAATACAGGTGTTAGGTTTCTCTGTGGGGAAATGCTCTTTTAGAGAATTAATTTGACTCCTGAGGTCTTCCAACTGCATGGGCGCTGCATCTTGTGAGAAAGGTACCCGGCTGTCAAAGTGAAGCGCGCAGAGGCCTTGGTCTAGCTGTTGGGATAGGAGTGAAGATGGCCAGGTGCCAATCTGGCCTTAAGTATGAAGGCGGAGGCGGGAGAGCTGGGCCTGTGGGGGGTTGGGAAGGGCTAGGCTTAGGGTCTGGATGGAGACATTTAGCGCAGTGGTGAGGGAAGCAGGCTGCGGGTGCCTCTTACCTTTGCGGGCCTTGTCTCCGGGGATGTTCTGGGCCCTCAGCCGCTGGTCCAGGACATAAAGCATCTCCCCGCCCAAGTTCAAAAAGAGCAGCGGCAGAGTCCGCACCGACATGTTGCAGGAAACTCGCAGGGCAGGTGAAGGAAGAGCCCCAGGTTTTGATTTAGCAGCCTGGAGGCCCCTCCGCGTCCCATAGTTCAGTTGCTGGGGCAACGCCGCGGACCGAAAAGACGAACCAACCAGAGGGCGGTTTGATAGGAGGTGTCCCAAGAGCCGGGGCTCATTGGGCTAGGTGACAAAGGCCGCTTTAGGGGATTGGTCCGAACGGATGCACGATGTTGGCCTCCGGGGAGCGCTTGTTTTGAGTTTTCCATTGGAGCCCGCTTGTCTACTCATCCCCGCTTGGTGTGCCGCGGCACAGACAGGCCCCAGCCTTCTCGCGGGTGAACAAGAAAAGTCAGTCCCAGAGTCCTGGGAGCCGCCCAACCGGCCTAGAGTCGCGGTCCGATGTCGTCTGCTGTGCTGCTCTAGGCAGATTTGTCAGCCACCTCCTAGAGATGCTCAGAGGAACCAGTGAGATCACGGCAAGCGCCATGAAGACACCCTGAGCTATACAGTCCCTCATCTCGATGCGTTATCATTTGTATTTCCTTCTTAAACCCTCCCGGAAGCGATGCCACACCAGATTTCCTACTCAGTGACGCAGTCCGGCCCGGCCCTCCCCACGGCTTAAGTAAGCTCCGCAGACGGTTCTCCACCTTCCACTCCAGGATTAGTTTCCGCCGGTTCTTTTCAGTGGATTCCTGTAGACTTCAGTGTTACTGCTAAGCATTTCCCCCTCCAACCACAGCATCCTTGAGTCTTGAGCTTTGGCTCCCACATACACCTCCCTGGGTCTTATATAATCATCATCTACCAAATACTTTTTCTCACATAATCTTTTCTCACTTTTATTCCTTAATGTCCTTTTTTGTATTTCTGTTCCTTTGTATCACTGCTCTGCTACACTGACTGCTGGACTAAATTTCAGAAGACATTATTTAAAAAACCAGCATATTCCAGGCCTGGTGGTGGTGATGGAGTACACCTTTAATCCCAGCACTTGCAGAAGCAGGTGGATATCTGAGTTCGAGACCAGCCTGGTCTATTGAGTTAGTTCTAGGATAGCCAAGGCCACACAAATAAACCCTGTCCCCCAAAACCAAAACACAAAATAAGAACAAAACCCAAGCAGCCCCCCCCATTCCTTTAATGGCTTCCTGCTTCTGGCATCCTCCATGTCACCATGTCACACTCCGTGGTTGTTTTCCTTGAAATTGTCTCCTACAACTTGAGCTTCGTAACATCCTAGTCCCACCTGTAATAAACATCTTTTTTTTTTTTTTGTTTTTGTTTTTCGAGACAGGGTTTCTCTGTGGCTTTGGAGCCTGCGCTAGAACTAGCTCTTGTAGACCAGGCTGGTCTCGAACTCACAAAGATCCGCCTGCCTCTGCCTCCCGAGTGCTGGGATTAAAGGTGTGTGCCACCACCGCCTGGCTGTAATAAACATCTTTATCTTATGCTGAGCCTCTGCATTTTGTTACCTGCCTAGCTCCCAAAAGTTACCTGGAGTTTTGTCAAAACAGACTTCCTCTCTCTTAAGACTTTTCTCTCTAGGAGTGTCAGACAGTACATGGATTTTGGAATTGCCTTTGATCCCAGCACTCTGTAGGCAGAGTCCAGCCTGGTCTACTTAGCAAGTTCCAAGACAGCCAGGACTAGGGCCGTGTCTTAAAAAGCAACAACAAACCACACTAGAGAGATAGGTTTGAACCCTAATCAGTTTGTGAATTTGCTTTCTCAGCTAGGGAAGCAGAGGCAGGATTACCTCTGAGTTCAAGGCCAGCCAGGCTAACAGAGTGTGTTCTAGGACTGCCAGGATTACACAGAAAAACTCAGTCTTAGGTCAGGGGGCAGGGTGGGGGGGCATCTTCAGGATTTGAATATCAGGCAAGATGAAGTGCCCAAGTTGGCATTTAAAACAGTGCCTTTCCTGCAGGCCTGATCCACTGTGGTGGCTTTTCTCCTTACCCTCTGGTCTCCTGAAAAGTTGCCACTTGGACCTATAACACAGGACCTCTAGGCCACTCTAGGCCCATTTCCCTAAAGTCTCATTGTTCCTGGAGGGGATAATCACACAATTCATCTTCACTGCCCCTCATCCCCACAAAGGGTTGATGTAGTCCAGACTGTCCTTGAACACACAACCACCGGCCTCATCTTCATCTTCACTTTCGATTCTACCTACTCACCTTCTTCTTCATCTCAAGGGACTCCTGTGCCCTCAGGAGTCATTTTTCTCACCATGACATGGCCTATTTTTCTTTTACATTGCTTTCCTGAGCAATTTAAACTCTTGGAGAAAAGGTTTCCGTAGTTCAGACTGGCCTCCAACTAGTCAAGGATGACCTTGAAATGATGGTCCTGCCTCTCCCAAGTGCTGGAATTACAGTCATTCAAGCACCACAGCCCTGTATCCCTAGGCTATTAAATACCTAGGGCTTCAGTTACTTAACAGCTCCCAAACTGCTCAGGTTCAGGCCTCAGCCCTCATCTTTGTTCTTTGGTAGCAACACATCTTTCTCTTTGTGGGGTTTCCTTCCTCAGAATGAGGTCCAAAGCTCTTCAGTATGAACTGAATGTTTTCATACCCCAGACCCATTCACATGCTGAAGCCCTAACTCCAATGTTCTACACTAAATTTCTGAGTCCCACTGTTCCTGAACGAGTACCTCTAGATTTCTTTCCCTTTTAACTTGCAGTTCCTTCTGCTGAGATGCCATTGTCTCTGCCTAGTAAACTCCATCTTTTAGGGCCCAGTCCAGGACACAGCTCCTACAGCTGCCCTCCTATCCCTATCCAGTCAGCATTACCTCTCAGACACATACAACATGACATGTTTCTATGACTGCATCCACTGGTTGGAGGCAGGGTCTCTGCCTCAGAGATCCCAAGGCCAAATGGAGAACAAATCCCTCTTCCTCAGGCTGAAAGAAAGGCCACCTTCTATCATTCTTCAAGGCAGAACAGACTTTATTAGTTTTTTCTGGTCATGTCTGGTAGGGCTTGGGAAGGGTCCTCTGGTACCTCCTGGTTATGTTGTTTTTTGGCAGCTGCTGCAGCAGCTTTTAAAGCCTTTCTTTGCTTCTTTAGCTTTTGCACCTCTTGGAAAACCTGGTGGTGGAAAGGGAGTAGGAAAAGACTTTGTAATTTTTAGCAGGGCAGGTCTGTAGGAACTATCTTAATGGAACCCCATTCTTTCTCCATGTGCTGGTGACCAGGCCAGTTCTAAGCCATGGTCAGAAACAGACAAGTTCTTCCTTCTACTGTGCACCTCAGTCCAGGGAGACTGACCAAAGCAACCAACTGTACTGATTCTTACCTGAATGCACAGAGCTTTCTTGGCCAGGATGCGGCGGTGGACCTTTTGGGCATGCAGAGGAGGTATGGTATATTCCACCCCTAGCTCCTTGCATGCCTTTTCGAAGACTTCATAGTTGGTCTGACGGAGGAGTTTGAGCATCTTATTCCTTCGGTCGATGCTCATCAGCAGATGGCGTTTGTGGGTTTTGTCCTATAGAAGATTCTGTATCACTATTATTTGTTGGTTTCAGACAAGGTCTTACTCTGTACCCTAGGCTGGCCTCAAACACATGGTAATTCTCCTGCCTCAGCTTCCTACTTGCTGGGATGACAGGTCTAAGCCACCATACTTACTACTCTTACTTTTAGTATTCCATAAATATTAACATTATTTGCCATTAATGATGTATGGTCAGTTCACTGAACCATCCCAACAATCTTATGCAAACATTACTATAGTTCTGCAGGAGGTACTGTCAATGTTCATAGTTACAGACAGGAAAATAAAGGTGTGAGCTGGTTTGACTTTCAGGACCCTGAGGTCAAGCCTTCAATATGTATCTACTGACTGGGTGACTCTCCCCTATACCATCTACTCAGCTTCTCCAACACTTAGCACTGTCAGATTGAGTAGGGAGAAACAAGACCTTATCCTCTGTTCTAGGTCCTGCTCTGTGAGGGGCTCTAGAATTCTATACCTCAAATGAGCAAAACTGATTTCCAAAGAGCATGCTCAACAAGCTACTGGGAGTACTCAAGGCTAGACCAGTCTGTGTTCACAATGACATACTTATTAGAAAATCACAAGTAGTTGGGTGTGATGGCACATACCCTATAATTTAGTTCTCAGGCAGCTGAAGCAAAGGATGGAGAGTTCAAAGTCAGCCTGATGAAAGACACTTAAGGAAATGCTCAACATCCTTAGTCATCAGAGAAATGCAAATCAAAACAACTCTGAGATTACATCTTACACCTGTAAGAATGGCCAAAATCAAAAACACTGATGACAACTTATGCTGGAGATGGTGTGGGGAAAAGGGAACACTTCTGCATTGCTGGTGGGAATGCAAGCCGGCACAACCCCTTTGGATGTCAGTGTGGAGATTTCTCAGAAAATTAGGAAACAACCTTCCTCAAGACCCAGTAATACCACTTTTAGGTATATACCCAAAGGATGCTCAATTATGCCACAAAGACATGTGCTCAACTATGTTCATAGCAGCTTTGTTTGTCATAGCCAGAACCTGGAAACAACCTAAATGTCCCTTGACTGAAGAATGGATAAAGAAAATGTGGTACATTTACACAATGGAGTACTACACAGCAGAAAAAAATAACAACAGCTTGAATTTTGCAGGAAAATGGATGGAACTAGAAAACATTATTTTGAGTGAGGTAACCCAGACACAGAAAGACAATTGTCACATGTACTCACTCATAGGTGGTTTTTAAACATAAAGCAAAGAAAGCCAGCCTACAAACCATAATCACAGAGAACTTAGACAACAATACGGACACTAAGAGAGACTTACATATACCTAATATACATGGGAAAGTATAAAAAGACAAGATCTCCTGAGTAAATTGGGAACATAGGGACATTGGGGGAGGGTTGAAGGGGGAAGGGGAGAGGCATGGAGGGGAGCAGGGAAAAATGTAGAGCTCTATAAATATTAATAAAAAAATTAATTAATTAATCAAAAAAAAAGTCAGCCTGAACGCAGGGTCCAAAACTAACAGCAATTTCCTACTTCTGGCAGCTTTGTGCTGCTCAGCTGAGCAATGAATGGTTAAGAATATGGAGCCCTTGCTGGGCAGTGGTGGCACACGTCTTGAATCCTAGCACTTGGGAGGCAGAGACAGGAGACAGGTGGATGTATTAGTTCAAGGCCAGCCTGGTCTACGGAGCTAGTGCTAGGACAGGTTCCAAAGCTACACAGAGAAACCCTGTCTCGAAAAACCAAAATTAAAAAAAAAAAAAAAAAAAAAAGAATATAGAGCCCTTGGCAAGACCACCTCATTTCAAGTGTCAGGCATCATTTCTAGCAGTGTCTTCTGAGGAATAATCTCACTCCATGGCAAGATTGCTCTTCTGGAAGATTAGAAAGAAACTGAGAGGAACTCCAAGATTTCTGAGAGATGATGCTAAGAGCCTAGAGAAGTCCCAGGTACCATACCAATGGCTAGTATTGATTCTTGGAATCCTTGCTTGCAGTCCTGTGTTTACAGATGTGAAAACATAGGCTCAGACCAATAAGCTTCCTAAAGTCACAGCGACTTTAAGTAGAATTGACAGAGTTAGGATTTGAACAGGTCATTCTGACTATCCAGGCATTCAGCAAGTATGTATTAAGCACCCACTATGTGTCCGATGTGACCAAGGTTGGCAGTCTGTTTTCTTGACCACTGATGACCCTTAGCAGAGTCCTGTAAGGCTCCCTTTGTCCCTCTAGAGGCAGGTGGGGAGTGTCTTCCTACAAGAGTTGAGGTGTTATTGGCTTCTTAGGCTCCAGAGCTCTTTACTCCCAGGGCCCCCTCCCTCAGGCTACTGTGGATTAGCTGCATGTGAAACCCAGGGTTTACCTTCCGATGTTTCTGCATATGTTCTTCATAACTGTGGATCCTGACAGTCAAGGCAACAACTGAAACCACAAACCACAGAGGATGAGAGCTGAGCACAGAGAAAGGAAGCATCCAGGCCCACCTCGTGTTTTAAAACCAAAGGAGTAACAATCACCAATGCTTTTGTATAGCTCTTTCTAAATCCCAAAGCACTCTGAACTGTAAGATCTCAAAAGACTATGGATTATCATTTTACTAGAAAAGGAAGCTCAAGCAAAGGAAATTACTTTAATCCGCAAAGGTCGTTATCCATCACAGCAAACAGCATTGTGTATGTGAGGAGTAGTGGGAAAAGGTGGCTGACACAGACTCGCTGTAACGTTCACCTTATACTTGCTATGTAGCCCAGACTAAACTTGTAATCCTTCTGCCTCTGCCTACTCTACCTAGAATTTTGGGTATAACACTGCCTGGCTGGTAAATAGCACTCTCAATGGCAAAATTTTAGTCCTATTTTGTGACATTGTGATACAGTGTTTCATGTACATGCAAAGCTCATGCCTGAGAACAATGCAATTCAGTTCCAAAATAATGGAGGCATAGGCAGGTGGATCCCTGTGAGCTTGTTGACATGGCAAGTTTCACGCCAGCTGGGGCTACACAGTAAGACAATGTCTGAAACAATGGTTCTCAATCTGTGCGTTTCAACCTCTTTGGGGAACACATCAGATATCCTGCATACCAGATGTTTACATTATGTTCATATCAGTAGCAAAATTAGTTATGAAGTAGCAACAACACGAAGAACTGTACTGAAGGGTTGCAAAATTAGGAAGGTTGAGAACCAGTGGTCTAAGAAAAGAGACAAATACCCTAAAAACAACAACAAAATGAAAATGTTTGTTTTAATTAAGCTTATGGTTTTGTGTTGAATTGTGCTGCATTCATAGCTACCTGGGGCACATGCAGCCCGCGGGCCACAGTTTGAACACACTTAAAGAGCATTAAATTCAGGAATTAACTCTAGCATACATCATGGTGAATGATTCATTACTGTACTAGAGGTCCTAGCCAGTGTATCGATCTAAGACTCTAAAGCTGTCAAGAGTCCATCCAGAAGGTGGCTGAGTGGGTAAAGGAGCTTGTGGCACAAACCTGACACCCTGAGTTCAATCTCTGGAATCCATGGTGGAGAAAGGAACAGACTTGTGAAAACTGTTCTCAAATTTCCAGACAGGTTCCTTTGTGTGGCACACATGTACATGCACCCACACATCATATACTTACACACACAATAATAATAAATAAGGAATAAACTTAAAATCTACCCTTTCTCTGTGCTTTCATTAAGTTTTTAGAACTAAAACTTCTAACTTACAAGATGCAGAGGTGGTGCAGGGTTAAAAATAGTTGCTATTCAAGAGGACCCAAGTTCGATTCCCAGCTCATGGTGGCTCACAACAGTCTGTAACTCTAGTCCCAGGGGATATGAATCTCCTTTCTGACTTCTGCTGACATGATGCACGCACACAGTGCAGGCATACATTCAGGCAAAATACCCATATACATTAACAGAATAAAAAAAATTTTTCCCTTTGGTTTTTCAAGACAGGAGTTCTCTGTGTAAATTTAGGAGACCGTCCTGGAACTCACTTTGCAGATCAGGCTGGCCTCAAACTCACAGAGATCCCCCTACCCCTGCCTCCCAAGTGCTGGGATTAAAGGTATATACCACCACTGCCTGGTTAACAAAATAAATTTTTAAAAAAGTGAATGAAGCACGAAGAGGGAGGCAGTAATAAAAGCTGTAATGTAGGGTGATGGCAACAGGGACAGAAAAAGACAGACACTGCATGGGGCCACCAATTCACCCCTTGGTTCAACTGCTGCTCCTTGGTTCAATGCAAGAGGGGCTTTCACTCACATTTAATGATTGCTATTGCTAATTCCAGCTGGAAACTAAAATAGAAACGTGGAAATGTCCCACGCCAATGAGCATGACAGCACTCCACAGATGTGAGTCTCACTACTACTAGCCTCATCTTTTGTTTTCAGGGTGTATTTATTCTCTAGATTCTCAGTCTTGCCACAATGTAGGACAGTCTTCTGCCCTGTCCCCAGCTAGCTCCATCTTTAGAGTAGGAATCAGGGACCCTAGAGAAGATAGGTGACCTACATGACTTCACACAGAGCAATGGGCAGGACCAGAGTTCCAGTCCATCATGTCTCTCCCCTTCCCAAGCCACATCAAGAGCCCTCCTAGACTGGGTACCAGCTAGCAGACTTCTTTGTACCCCCACTTCCAAGGGCCCCTGGACCAACTTTGAGCCTCCAAGGTTCTGGAATCCTCAGGGTTTTCTGCAATCGTGTTCATCAATTGTTCTTGCTTGACTTTTGACTTCTCTTTCTGTTGAAGACAGAAATTGGGGGAAATGTGTATGGTGTATGATCCTCTAAGAACTAACCTTCATGACTGGAAGGCTGCTAAGCCCAGAAAAACCATATTCACTGTGGCCATGGTCAACCACATTGCAACCTCATGAGCCCAAAGTCAAAAACGGAGATAAGAGAAATAGTTTGTTGGCTTAATAGCCTTAAAATTTACTTACTCATTCATGTACACATCTGTGATGTTTGAATAAGAATAGCCTCCAGTTCATATATTTGAATGTT
>JAQHUG010000031.1:3409956-3433753 GCA_028555095.1 Dicrostonyx torquatus | reverse complement strand
CGTAGATCAGAATGACCTTATGCTCACAGAGCTCCATCTGCCTCTGTGTCAGAGTTGAGATCAAAGATGTGTGTCACCACAGCTGGCAAAATCAGGATTTCTAGAGAGGCAAAGTGGTACATCTTCCCAGCAGTCATCACTGTCAGCCTTCCTCTTACCTAGGGCCAAGGTCATCAGGGTCAGGCCTGTACTGTTGGAGGACCCTGCCCGGCTGGTGGCCATGAGGTAGACGTGGTACAAACGGGCGGGTTCCAGGTGGTCCAGGACATAGCCATGGAAGGAGATGTTCAGGACGATGGCTGTGGGTGGAGCATATGGTCAGTTTGGGGTGCTAAAACGTCTTTGTATCTGTTGAGGAACACACCTTCCAGGCCTCCCGGGCTTGTGGGGAGCTGAGGATAGACTCACCAAAAGACTGGTTCTTATCATTGGTCCAGAAGATGGTGTAGTGGGTGAGGGGTATCATCCCGAGCCAAGGGGTCTCAGGTACCCACTCCACCTGGGCCCAGGTCCTGTCCACATGCTTCAGATGTAGCTCTGGAGCATGAGGAAGGGCTGTGAAGAGAGGTGGGGGAGGCAGAAGGGTTCATGTGATTAGAGCAAGCGAACCTGACCAGGCTCTGGTGAGTTTTTGGACCCAGAACCTGGGTCGTACATGACTAGACGTAGATGACTGAGAAAGGAGAGTTCACAGAGGTGAGTATAGTTGTGCATGTCTATAATCCTAACACTCTGGAGACTGAGGCAGGAGGATTGCTGTGCGTTCGAGGCCAGCCTGGGCTATGATATAAGACCCTGTTTTTTAAAACAAATATAAAAGGAGCCAACAAAACGGCTCAGCCGGTAGAGTTCTTGGCCTGCAAGACGGGAGACCTGAGTTCAATCCCTGGACCCTACATGTTCTACTTTGCTTTTCTACTGCTGAGATCGATACATGACCAAAAGCGACTTGGGGAGGAAAGTTTATTTCAGGTTAACACTTTCAGTTGTAATTCATTGTTGAGAGCACAAATCCAAGGAGGAACTGAAGCAGAAACCATGGAGGAAGGCTACTTACTGGCTCACTCTGACTTGCTCATCTAACTTTCTTATACAGCTCATGTTCACCACCTAACTAGGGATGGTGCTTCCCATAGTGGGCTAGGCTCTACCACATCAATCATCTATTAAGATGATTTCTCATAGATGTAATCACGGACCAGTATACTACAGGCAATTGCTCAACTGAGGTTCCCTAGATTGTGTCCAGCTGATGATGAAAGCCATCTAACACAGCACACGGAGGTGGAAGGAGGGAACTGACTGTACAAAGCTGCCCTCTGGCCTCCACAGGCGCTTCGGCATGTGTGCATCCTCATGCACACATGATAATAAATGAATTAAGATAACAGCAAAAAACAATAAAAGTCAAACTCCAAACCTCCGAAATAAAAGCAAATGTGTGTGAGAGAGACAGAGACACCAGAGAGATCCCTCCCACGAGGAAACTGGATTTGTTTGAGATGGGGGTCTCACCACATAGCTCAGACCAGCCCCCAAATTGTAATCCTACCTCAGCGGAGTTGCTAGGGTCAGAGGTATACACCACTTTGTCCCGGATCCCCTCCACCCAGGATTTCATCTGATTTCCCTTGCCCTTTATGACTCACAGAGGCAGAGCCTAGGTTTGAATCCAGTTCTGTCTCAAATCTTGACTCTCCAATTTCTGCCACATCTGTTTTTTTCTGACTCGGTATCTGATTTCTGCCACTCTGAATCATGTCAGGGACTCGATTCAATTCTATCAGATGGGACACTAGATTTCTGTTGGGCCATGGATTGATGCCGTGAGACTCTGCCCCCTCCCTGATTCTCTCACATGCATGGCTTCCTGTCTTCTACCCCATTTCCTGAATTCTGCCTAGCTTTGGGGGGCCCAGTATAAACCAGGATGGAGAGCACCCCTCTCAGGGGTCAGAAGTAAAGGGTACCATTTTCTCACACTTCTAGTTGCCAGGGCCCAACCAGGGAGAGAGGAGGGGATTCTGATGGTAGACAAACCTCTTTCTCCAGAGTAGGTGTAGACTTGTGCAGAGGGTCCTACGATGCCTGGGTACAGAGGGGCCACCAAGATTTCATAGAGCAGAAAGGGACTTATGTTTTCTGCAGAGAGAAGAGAGGATGATGTTAAAGTCAAGGCCAACCTCTGCCACCCAGCCTCAGAATCTGCTTTCTGCATGGCCTGATTTTGACCATGGGGTTAAGGGTAGAAATCTCTCTTAGTTCATTTGATGGATGTCACGAGGGGTAAGTGGGACAGAGAACTAGAATGGGGCTAGACAAAGGATCAGGCTACAGTATAGGAAGAACTTCCCCAAGGTAAGGGTTCAGAAAGGTCTGGGGAGGTTGCCTCTATAGAGAGGATCCAACAGCCCTTACCTCTAGACAAGCACCACGCACTCTGTTCCCTTTTCTTGTCCCTCAACCCAATCCCCCTCCCAGGCCTGTCTCACCCTGTATCAGAATTCCAGTGATGTTCCCATTGGGCTCCATCCTCCAGGACTTATTGTAATTGTAGCTGAGGGACTTCTGGCCCCACTCAATCAGATAGCCCTGAGGCAGAATGCTGGGTGCCTCCCAGTCTACCCAGATGCTATCTGGATCTTGGGCCATGGCGTGCAGTTTGGTCACAGCAGGACCTGGAGAGGGAGTGGGAAATAGGTGTGGAGATGGAAAGGTTACAGGCCTCAGTGCTGGACATGGGTTCAAATCCTGCCTCTGCTGCTGAGAGACCTGTGAGAGCCTCAGTCTCCTCATCTGCCAAGTGGAAGTGATAACAAGGATGTCCTCACTTTGTAGAGGCTTGGTGTGAGTTAAAGGAGGGCATTCAGAACAAGCTCGTACAGAGCCTGGTCTGTGGCTACTTCCTGGCCCCACTCAGCTTGATGACTGTGACTCACGGAGTTCTCTAACAGTCATGGCAGGGAGGCATGATGGTGTCTCCCTTTTATCAGTGAGTGAAAGTGGGGGATACAGAGAGGTGGAGAGGCTTATTAGAGATCACACAGCTCAGGGCTGGGGAGATCATTTAATTGGTAAAGTGTTTGTAAGGCAAGCACAAAAACCAGAATTTGATCCCCAGAATCCATGTGGAAACAACAAGAAGCAAAACAGGCATGTGACATTTATAATCCTAGCACTGGGAAGACAGAGATAGGTGGATCTCTGGGGCTAACCGACCCCCACAGAGTAGCTTCTAATCAGTGAGTTTCAGACTGGTGGGCTATCCTGTCTCCAAAACCGAGGCCAGCCCCTAAAGAATGACATCTGCAGTTGTCTGCCAGTGGCTATATGCATATGTACACATACAACTTACAAGTGGGAATCATAGCTTTGTGTGTGTGTGTGTGTGTGTGTGTAGGTATGTGTGCATATTCTCTCAGATTAACCTAGTTCTGGCCAACAATACTAATTTAAAAGTTGGCTCAAAGTTGGCTGTCCTCCCTCCTTCAAGAGGCTATGTTAGTGTACTCTCTTACAGGTTCTGGAGTCAACTTGGGCCAGGGAGGGAAGTCACCTGTCCAGGTCACTCTGTTAGCAAGTGGTGGATCTAGACAGGTAGGAGCCTAGGTGGTTCAGCCTTCAAGTTCCCATGATGCTCTCTGTTGTTTAGCTGCGGCAGTGGCAGGGGGTGGGGGGGCAGGGAGGGCTCTACCTTTGTTCTCTAAGAAAACCACTGGTGTAGGTAGAGAGGTCCCTCCTGTGTTGTAGGCCACAAGGTTCACGTACTGGGCCTCCAAGGGCAGGTTGAAGATACAGCTGAGCTCTGTGGTGTTGCAGAGGTGCCTGTCCTGCCCTTGTTGATCTGAGGAACTCCAAGAGAGCAGGTACCCCTGGATCTGTCCGCTGTCTTCCTGCAGGGGTGTTGGCTGTGACAGGTGAGGAAGAATACAGTGAGGGAGCTGTGTAGCTCAATTATGAATTGGTCAGTACCTGGGGTGTACAGGCCAGCCATAGGAACTGGGCTCTGAGGTCCTTCTCCCCATCCCTCTACCCCCCTGTGGCAAGATCTAGGAGGGAAAGAAGGAAGAAGCCAGGTAGTACATGTAGCAGGTGTGTAACTATTCTCTGACTGGACCCTTTGGGGCACAGGTGAGCCCAGAGCCCTGTGTTACAGTCTGTCTTCTGATGTGTGTGTGGATACATGCAAACTGTCTCCCAGCCTTTCAGGCACCCTGCACTCATGAGCCCTACCTTGGGGCTCTGTTGGGGGTATGAGGGGGTCTCAGAGAGTCACCTTCCAGAACAGTTGCACAACCTCTGTCCCGGGAACCAGTTGCTTCTTCTGCCACCATGTGTCTAGTCTGATGGTGGGGGCTGTGGATGGGAGGAGATGAGAGGATTTTGTTTGAAAAGGCCCTGGGGATCGGGCTAGGCTCTGATGGCCACTCCTGGCTTCTCACCTTTCATGGTGGGCCTTAGCTGCAGGGCAGGGCTCCAGCTGCTCCAGAGTCCAGGTAGAGGTGAGCGGATGCATCGAATCTGCAGGGTGTATACTGGGGCCTGATGGAGCCCACAGAGCTTGAACTGGTCCTCGCTGGAAGGCAGGTGGGACACCTGGTGTATGGGAGGTGGCACTAACTCAATTGTCCCCTCTCAATGCCCCACCTCCGTCTCAAGGTTGTCTTCTGCCTCACCAGTGTCCAGTTGGCTCCTTGAAGCTGTGGCTGATAGCGGAGTTCACACTCCTGCTGCACGAATCTACCGGGATCCCACGGCTTCCAGCTTAGCCACAGGCAGCCTGGCTGGCGTGGGACTAGATCATGGCTGACATCCAGGGCCTGCAGCACGGGAGGCTCCAATTTCACTGCAAGGGGTTGGGTTATCAAACTTTTCCGTGCCTTGTGGAGAGGGCTCTGTCTTAGTGCCCCTTTCCTTCCTGGATCTTTTTCAATCTCTTTTCCTCTCTGGCTCCATATCTCCAGCTGTGTTTGGGTCAGGACTTTGAACTGGCGGCTACATCTGCTTCTAGCATTTTCTTTCCAGCTATCCAGCTGTTTGGTCCCTCACTTCCTCCAAGGGTCTACTTAGTTGTCAACTTCTAAACTCATTGGACATTGTAATATTCTGAGGATGGGATTTCTGACGTTTTGCTCACTGCCATATCTTTAGGATGGCCACAGCCTAGTAGGTGTGTGTGTGAGTGGGGGAGGGTGGGGGGTAGTTACTTTGAGAAATCAGTTGAAGTCTGGGGTGATGGATCATTGGATCAAAGTGCTACTACACAAGCCTGACAACCCAAGTTTGAGTTCAGTCCCAAAACTCAGTGCAGCCAGGCAATGGTGGCACACGCCTTTGTTTAATCCCAGCCCTCAGGAGGCAGAGGCAGGCGGATCTCTGTGAGTTCGAGGCCAGCCTGGTCTACAAGAGCTAGTTCCAGGACAGGCTCCAAAGCTACAAAAATCAAAACAAAACAAAAAGCCCTGTGCAAAGGTGCATATCTGCAATACAAGCACCATTGTGGCAAACTGAGAGGCGAAGACAGGAGAATCATCCTGAGGCCCCCAGGCTATATTGCCTGAAGTACAAGGACAACAGCAGAGACAAGAGAGACCCTGCTTCAAGGTAGAAGGAAAGAATGATTCCAGAAAGTTCCTCTGGCCTCCACATGTGCCTTGTGATATGTAACCATGATATGATATGTGCCTCTATAAATAAGTAAGAAGAGCCAGGTGGCAGTGGCACATTTTAGGCCAGCCTAGTCTACAGAGCAAGTTTCAGGAGAGCAACCTGAGAAACCTTGTTTTGAAAACCCAGTGGATAAATAAAGATGAAAGTATGAGCCTAACCTCTGCTCCCCATTTCTCTCTTCTCTGCTTCTTTCAGGTCTCCCAAAGTCTCCCTGTCTGTGCCTAGTTCTGCGTTTCCTCCCTGTGCCCCTCTGGGTCTCCCAGTCTGGAGTTCTTTCCCCCTTCTCACACCCAGTATCGCTCACCAACATCCATGGGCTCAAGGCACAGCTTTGGGGACTCGCTGATTCCTAGCGCGTTCTCTGCTTGCACCCAGATGACCATATTCTGATAGAGGGACAGGTGTTTGCGAGCGATGGAGCAGGTGTTCTGCCTGTCCTCAGGCACACAGTCCAAGATGGAGTCTTCCTGGTACTGACAGTCGGCACGGCTCCTGCCAAGAGGCTGGAATTTGGTGTCAAGCAGAGGAAGAAGGCAAGGCCCCCCTCTTGTCTTTGCCTCTGGCTCCCAATCCCCACAGTGACTTGTGCCCTAATCCAGAACCTGGAGGAAGGGGCTGTCATGGAAACCGTATGTACCTGAAGCTCTTAAGGGTAAAGTTGGTGGGCAGGTGGGTCTCAGGACCTGGCTCCCACTGGCAGACCAGTCTATTGGTGGTGAGGTACATGAGGCAGGACAAGTTGGAGGGGCTGGCAGGAGGATCTGGATAGGGTAGGAAGAACGTTAAGAGCCTTCGTGGGCGGGGTGTACACCTGTGGCCTTACTTCTTTGGGCTGGACTGTTCCTTCTGCGGTGTGGGCCTGTAAGGGCAGCTATGTTACTGTCAGGTACAGGGGTAAGCATCACAGACCCTCAGCAGCCTGGTGGCGTCTTTGTCATAGACAGCCTGGGTTTCATCCTGGTTTGGTCAATCACTAGCCATTTGATCCTCACATAACTGAACTGCTCCTGTGCCTCAGTTTCCTCATCTGTAAAGAGGGGTGATGACAGTCAACTTCTTTCCTAGGTTTCTTTAAGGGCTGTGGGTGGTAGATTGAGAATGCCCCCTTTCCCAGATGCTCACATTTGAATACTTAGTTCTCGGTTGGTGGGCTGGTTTTGGAAGGCTTGTTGGAGAAGGTGTGTCACGGAGGGTGGGCTTTGAGGTCCCAAAAGGTTTGTCTCATTTCCGGTTAGTCCTCTCTGTCTCCTACTTGCTTTTCAAGATGTAAACTCTCAACTATTTCTGCCTCGATACCTTTGCTCCCCTGTCACGGACTCTAACCCTCTGGAACCATGAGCCCAACTCAGTGCTTTCTCTTCTAAGTTTCTTTGGTCACCGTGTTTTGTCACAGCATTCAAAAGTAACTTATACGAGGGCTAAGTGACTTTCTGTGTATAGGGTGCTCACCACTGTGCTCACAACTGTGCCCAGGCAGGCAGGAGCTGTGGTGATCGCTGCTCTCTTTTCTTTTGGAGACAGATCTCATGATACAGTTCAGGCTAGTTTCTAATTCGTCATCCTCCTGTCTCAGCTTCCAAGTACTAGGATCCCAGAAGTGTGCCTCCATACCTGGCTCTGTTATTGATTGGTGGGGTGCTAGGATCGGAACCCAGGGCCTTGCTCTTTTTAAGTATGTAGTCTACTATGGGGCTGCATCCCCAGCCCTAGCACTAATTTCGCTTTTGTGGGGTGGAATAGACAGGGTCTCACTATGTAGTCCTAGCAGCCCTGGAACTCTCTATGTAGATCAAGTCGTCCTCAAAGTCACAGAGCTCCTGGGAAGCAGAGGCAGAAGAATCTCTGTGAGTTCGAGGCCAGCTTGGTCTACAGAGTGAGTTCCAGGATAGCCAGGGCTACACAGAGAAACCCTGTCTTAAAGGAAAAAAATCCACAGAGATTTACCTTCCTCTGCTGGGATTAAAGATGTGCCCGCATGCCTTGGTTTTTATTTGTTCCTTATACCTTAGCTTGACACAAACTCTATTCTGCTCAATTTGGAAAGAAAACTGGGTCTGGGCTTAGGAGGAGCTGGAAGTGAGTCCCTCTTAGGACCAAGGACCCGAGCTTGCTAAACAGCCATGCAGACAAGTATTTCTGCAAGGACCACTTTGGAGTGTGGCCTTCAGGAAGTCGCTTGTCCTCACTAAATTTCAGTTTCCTCATCTGGAGAACTGGCTTAAATAATAACACCTGATAGGATGAACAATATCCTCGCATGCTCACAAAGGGCTACTGAATGAGGTCATTGCTCTCCCTGGTTCTTTCTGGCAGATGGGCTGGAAGCAGAT
Source organism: Dicrostonyx torquatus (assembly GCA_028555095.1). Lineage (NCBI taxonomy): Eukaryota > Metazoa > Chordata > Mammalia > Rodentia > Cricetidae > Dicrostonyx > Dicrostonyx torquatus. The sequence continues at coordinate 3,425,753 of JAQHUG010000031.1, read as the reverse complement.
GGGTGGATGGTGGGAGGGACTTACAGCCTGCCTGAAGCTCAGCTTGATCCAGGACCTGGAAGCTGTTGCCCCATGGCACTAGGCAGAAGACAAAAGTCTTGGTGTGGTTCGCACGTGGCAGAGTGATGATGGATTCCTGGGTCCCATCAGGCAGACTCTGCTGTCTGTCTCCAGGCTGGTTTGGTCCATCTTCCAGTCTCCATAGGATCTGTGGCTCTTGGTCCAGTTTGCTGCAGTTTGGGCTGATGGTACAGGAGGCCATGGCAGGGTCCCCAAGATGAACAATGGGGACTGAGAGCCTGATGTGCCCACAGCTCTCCAGACCTAGATTGATAGAGGGTGGGCCCTGGATGACTCCTTTGCCAGGCCAACATGGGCCATGTCAAGACCTCTGGACTCCTAGCCTCAAAGAGCCCCTCTATTTTCTCACCCTCCCATCTGGAAGACACCAGGACCAAGCATGAAGAGCAAGTATGATGTACCATGCCTATAAGATGCACTGTCCAGAGAGCTAGAGACAACCATGTGTCCATAAATGGCTATCGATGGCCTCTGCAGAGAAAAGCAGCTTCTGATTTCAGTTGGCCACGTCCATTGGTGTGACCCCTCTTAACAGAGCGAGCCTTCCCCTGAGGTGTGAACACCCCCAGAAGCACGAACACCTCCTGTGGTGAGAATACTCCCCAGGCTATAAATATTCCCTATCATGTGCGTGTGCCCCATTGTGTGAATGCTTCCTGTGATGTGAACATGCTCTGTGTTATAAACCCTTCCCGGAGTGTGAACACCTTCCCCAGGATGCAAATGCTCCCCACTGTGTGAACATTTGTATCCCTGTGCCCTCCCTGAATGCAATTATGAGTGTGGGTCTCTATTCTTCTCAGACAGCTCCAATTCCTCACTAGGGAGGGACTGGGTAGGTAGTGAAAGCCACAATCAGAGTGATAAGAACCCCCAAGGCCACCGCAATCCATGTCAAATTCAGATCTGATTGTAAGTGTCTTGATTGTGACACTTCAAAGGCGTGTGGCTGCCTGCAAAGGCAGGCTGATGTGATGGGTGATGAGCTTAGTTAGATACAGGGGCCAGACTGCCTTGCTTATTATTAGTGACCCTCGTCTATGTAAGTGGGACTCCCTGTGTCTTTCTGCTTTCATCTGTGAATGGCGATGAAAAGCAGTTCCTACCAGTTAGATACCAGAGCTGCCCTGCAAAGTGCCTCAGTCATACCTGACATCCTATCTAAGTACCTTCCTGAAGCTGCTAAGATCCTGGCACGTAACAGCCCTGAGTTAGGATGGGACAATAGGGCTAGTTTCCGACTTTATAGCCTTATATCCTAGTCAGCACTACCACTAATCTGCTAAACTCAGAGACCTCTCCATTCTGAAGGACTTTCCTCTGTTCTGTGGACTGCTATTGGATCTCCGCCATATTCCAGCCTCCTGTGGCCAGGTAGCTGGCATTATTAAGGGCCTAGCAGTAAGTCTCAATGACTGTCTACAGTAAGTCAGTAACAGGCTTGTTTTACATCCTTATCTGGCACTGTCTTTGTGTCTCTGGAAGAATCAGATGGTTTTTTTTTTGTTATTTTTTGTTTCTGTTTTTTGTTTTGTTTGAGACAGGGTTTCACTGTGTACCCCTGGCTGGAACTCACTCTGTAGACCAAGGTGGCCTTGAACTCACAGAGATCCACTTGCCTCTGCCTTCTGAGTGCTGGGACTAAAGCGTGTGCCACCACCGCACAGTTTAGAGGCTCAGGTGTCCTCACACAATTGTGCATGCGGAAACTTTGCTCTCAGTTCGGAACACTCAGTCAAGTTTAGGGCAAAGCTCCGCCCCCTTCACATAGCCCCTCACCTCACTCTCCCTGGTTCAGTTCAGACACTGGGTCTATTCCTGAAGAGACAACACAATCCCTCTCGTTTGTGGACCTTTGCACACCTCGTTCCCCCTTCACAGTGCTCTTCTGGCTCTCTCTCAGCAGGTTAGCATGTGTGCGTATGGTAAGCCCAACTGTACCCTGGAGTTCTTCCATCCCTTTGAAATTGGAATCGTGACTGCTCTGCTGCCCCTAAGTTCTGTGATGTAGAGACCCTGGCTGTTTTGTTTAATGCCCCACTCCCAGGGCCTGGCACACAGCAGCCTGGGGACCTAGCCTCCCTTTTAATCCTCCTCCCCAATCCCCCACTTACTTTTAGGGAGTAGCAAGAAGATCAGGGAAACTCCGGTGAGGGTGCAGGCTCCCAGCCCCATCATTGTGACAACTTGGTGCTTACCTGGAGACAGTGAGAGATGCTTATGAACAAGCTTTGCAGCCAGAGCTGAGGCTAATCCTTGCTCTGCCACAGTCTGGGCAGGTTATTTAGCCTCTGAGGCTCAGTGTTTGCAACATGGAGGTAACATTGGCCTCTACTACCTAGGACTTAGAGAGAAAGACCTGAGATAATTCAAACCGAGGGCTTCCTTCCAGCTGGCATTAAGGGAGTGGGGTGTGTGTGTGTGTGTGTGTGTGTGTGTGTGTGTGTGTGTGTGACTAAGGTGAAACTGGCCTCCCAGAAAGAACAGGGATCAGAGCCACTAGGAACACAAACTTTTCTTACCTCTTACCCAGGACATCTCTGTCTTCTAATCTTGCTTAGTAACCATGCTGGCTAGTTTTATGTCAACTTAATACAAGATAGAGTCATTTGGGGAGAGGGGCCCTCAGTTAAGAAAATGCCCCCACCAGATTAGCCTGTGGTGTATCTTCTTGATTGATGCTCGATGTGGGAGGACTCAGATCTCTGTGGGCAGTGTCACTCCGGGACTGGTGGTCCTGGTGCTTTATAGGCAGGCTGAGCAAACTGTGGGGAGCAAGCCAGGAAGAGCACTCCTCCATGGCTTCTGCTTCAGTGCCCAGCTCAAGTCCCTGCCCTGACTTCTTTCAGTGAAGAACTGTTGCCTGGGAGTGTAAGCTGAAATAAACCCTTTCCTCTCCAAGTTGCTTTTGGCCAGGATGTTTTATCACAGCAATAGTGAACCTTCACTAAGAAAAGAACCTCACATCCGCACACCAGGTTGACTGTCTCCCACTACCACACGCACACACATGTACACACTGAGTGGGAAAGCCTTAGCCCCCAGGGCTCAGGATGCTGATTCCCGGCTCCACTCATTGTGGTTGTACCTAGGCCTAGCCCATACCTGGTACCACCATATCCTTCCCATAGGCATATATCGAGAGCAGGCAATTGAATGCAGAAAAGACCAGGCATCCTCCCTAGGTTGTCTGGAGCTGGCATGATTGGCATCAGTACATCAGCTACAGAAGCCCTGGGAGTGGTCCCAGGGGAGTAGGAGTGTGGGCCTGTTGGAGCCTCTGCCTACTGTATGCAAAGAGGGTGGGAACCCAGTTCTGACCTTGGCTCCAACACTTACCTGCCTGGTGAACTTGGATGAGCTCCTTCACCTTTCTGAGCGTCAGTTTCTCCATTTGTGGAAAGACGATGAACGGTAACACTCATGTCTCAGTAGTGCTATAATGACAGAGTGAGACAGTTAAGATTAAAACCACTGGCACTGTGCTGGAGGACCGAGCTCTCTCGCAGTGGCTCTCTGTGTGAGCCCTAAAGCAGGAAATCAGCCAATGGAACCAGCACAGCCTCCTGGAACCTTGCTACGTTGCCAGGGTCTACTTCTAGGTTCTCAGGCCACTCCCGTCACTCTCAGTGTCTCTTCTGGACTCTGCAGCTGCTCTCACTGTGTCAGCTGACACAGCTGATGCCATAAGCCATGGCTGCTACAGCATCCCCTCTTGCTGTCAGAGCTCTCCTTTGCTCATCATTGCCAACCGTCCCCCTTGGTTCCCTTCTGTCCTGCTCTTTAGAACTTCTGTCAGTGGGAAGAGAGGAAGGAAGGGGACATTGGGACTAAACTAAGGGAGAAGGCTTCCCAGGTGTGATAGAGATAAAGATAGGGATGGATGAACGGATGGATTGATGGATAGATAGATGGGTTGGGGGCAAAAGACACACAGAGATAGACTGAGGCAGAGCCTGGCCCAGTAGCGTGGGTCTGAGATCCCAGCTACCTTGGAAGTGGAGGCAAGTGTATTGCAAGTTCAAGGCCAGCCTGGGCTATAGAAGAAATTCAAATCTAGTTTGAGCATCTTAATGAGAACCTATTTCATAAAGCAGATGGGGATGTGGCTCATTTTGGTAGAACGCTTGTCTAGCACACACAAAGGCCTAAGCTTGATCCCCAGTACCACACTGAGAATCAGGCAGGGTGGTGCAGGCCTGTAGTCATCACTTGGAATGCAGGAGGATCAGAAGTTCTAGGTTCTTCTCTGCTTACAGGATGATAAGCCTCGTCTGCCTGAGAGCCACACACTTTAGCAACAACAAGACAAGGCTGGAGCGCTGCAGAGAGAGGGGGAGAGGCAGGTTTCGAAAGCTAGCCCAGTGGACCTAGAGAGGCAGAGAGGCCCAGCAGGCGAAGTCTTGCAGCAACTGTTTAAAGAGGCAAAAGGAACTGGGAGAGGAGAGGCCCAGGGACTCCGAGACAGCCTTACTTGCAGAGAGGAGGCACGCTAAAGGGCTGAAAACAGGGAGTAGCCAAGAGGGAAATGGGGGCAGATCCGGGGCCTCTAGAACATATCTGAGGGACAGAAGCTCCAGGAGAGATAGGCTCATTCCTGAGTTCAGCTCCTGTTTCCAAAGAGATTCTTCTGTCTGACTTCCACTACGCCAAACACAGAGACTCCCAGTTCCCAAGGATCACCTGTTGTAGGCCCCCTGAGGTGGCCCTGGCAATGCTAGGGAATGATCTGGGGCCTCCAGGACTCCACCCTCCCCTACTTACACTGGGGCTAGGGCGATGTGCCCAGCCTCGGTGCTCGCTCTCTCTTCTCTTGCTCCTCTCTTCTTCGGACAAGTTCCTGAAACTTCTCCTTCTAGCTTCGTCGTTAATGACAGACCAGGGGACCCAGGATTGCGACACCTTCCTGGCTTCCCTCCTGCCCTACCCTGGGCCCTCACCCTTGGGGGACACAGGCAGCCCCTTCCTCTCAGGAAGGAGGTTGAGGGAAACTGGTGAGCCAGCGACCTTCCTGCCTCAGGGGTCTCAGAGGGCTGGGCATTGTGGCACCTTGGCTCGAGGCCCCCTCTCCCTTCTCTCCGGATTTCCTGAGCTCTGCGCTTTGAGTCTGGGCAGGGCACCTGAGACAACACAGGGCCAAGAGAGGACTGGGGTCTTCAAGTGTTCATCCAAAACTGAAGCAGGACAAAAAGACGGGGAAGCGTTTTTGGGGGGGGGGGCGGGGAGCCCCTCCGCACTGAGTCTGGCTGAAATTTCTGCTCGTGGAGAATCAATTTCAGCACAGGTAACACTTACTTAAGGTTGTTTTCCCTTGTCAGCCAAAAACTACCGTTTTCTAGGACTCTCATCAGAAAGCTCCCTATGACATGACTGTTTGTACCATTCTGGTGGCTCCTGGTTTTATCTTGTCAAGATACCTCAGAACCTACCCCATAATTTCAATTGTCAACAAAGAGAAGAGAAAGCCAGGCATGATGGCGCATGCCTTTAATTGCAGCACTCAGAAAGCAGGTGGATCTGTGTGAGTTCAAGGCCAGCCTGGTCTACAGAGCTAGTTCCAGGACAACCAAGACTATTAGACAGAGAAACCCTGTCTCGAGAAACAACAACAAGAACAACAACAAAACAAAAACAAAGAACCAAGCAAACACCCCCCCAAAAAAGAGAGAGGCAAAATGTTCTTAGTTTGAAAAACACCAAAATAGTATATATTAGTAAATTAGCAGGGTTTTCTAGAGCGGTGCTTCTTAACCTTCCTAATGCTGCGACCTTTAATACAGCTTCTCATGTTGTGGTGGCCCCAACCATAAAATCACTTTTGTTGTTACTTCATTGCTATAGTTTTGCTACTGTTATGAATCAACGTAAATAGTTGTGTTTTCCGATGGTCTTAGGCGACCCCTGTGGAGAACCAGTGCTCCAGAGGATCAGAACTAAGAGACCAAACACATGCACACATTATATGCATTTATTAAATTGGCCTATGTAATACAGTCATCTTCCGGCTGAGCACCCACCTGGGAAATCCTCAGGACATGCCGGGTGCCTCAGCAGTCCCAAGATGGTTCTGAAGACTCGGAGGGTATTTGATCCTCAGTCAATGTTGGAAGCCTGGAAACACTGATTTTGACTTGAGTGAAAGAATCGTCAGGGTGGCAGCAACAAGGTAGATTAACTGGCCGCTAGCCAGAAGGTCAGGGGAGCAAAGGCTGAACAATCTTCCTTCTTCCATAGCCTGCTTTTGATTTGGCTGCCACTTAAAGGCTCCGCCCATATTTGGGGTTGGTCTTCCCATATCAATTAAGGTAATTCCTCAGCTCAGGCAATTCTAAATCATGGCAAGTTAACATTGAAAATCAAATATCATGGGGCTGGAGAGATGGCTCCAAGTTTAAGAGCACTGGCTGTTCTTCCAAAGGACCCAGGTTCAATTCCCAGCACCCACATGGCAGCTCACAGTTGTCTATAGTTCCAGTTCTATGGAATCTGACACCCTCATACAAACATACATTCAGCCAGAACACTAATGTACACACAATAAAAATAAATAAAACATTAAAAAAAATCCCTTCTCAGGTCTTTGATCAAATATAACCATACTACTGAAGTCTTCTGGGAACCCTTAAAAAACTTGTCCCTTGTCTCTCATTCCCTCTGTTGATCTTTCTGTCCCCACCCCTGCTGGAACTGAACCTCCATGCCGGAAAAAATTTCGTCCATTCTGTTCAAAACTGCAGCCCCAGATGATCATGTTGGTACATGCCTGTCATCCTAGCACTTGGGAGGCTGAAAAAGGAGAATAACCATAAATTTGAGGCCAGCCTGAGCTTCATAGAGAGTTCTAGTTCAGTCTGGATTATAAAGGGAGACTCTGTCCCAAAACTAACAAATAGGACCTGAGAGATGACTCAGTTAAGAGTACTTTTTCAGAGGACCCAGCTTCAGTTCCCAGCACCTACATGGTAGCTCACAACTGTCTGTAACTCTAGTTCTATGGGAACTGATGTCCCTTTCTGGCCTCCTTGGGCACCAAGCACTTGTCTGGTGTGCATACATATATGCAGGTGAAGTACACATAAATGAAATAATTCTAAAAAAAAACCATACAAATAAAACAAATGAAAACCAAAAACCAAATTGGCTCCAGTGTCTACAGCTTGCTCATCACAAGGTAAGTTAGCAACCCATGCTTACCGAGTTCTTGAAAGACTAAATGTTCTTCATCAAAGCTGTCCCTATTCCTACTGACTTGTCTATGTAATTTGGTCACAGTTTCCTTCTCCCCAGGGACTGTAAGCTATCCTTCCCCCTCTGGGTGGAATCTCTGCAAACACCATGGCCGGCAGAGCGTTGCCCCTCCAAGTGAGGCAAGAAGTTATGTTGGGTTCACCACGACTGAGACTCAGTAGCTGGCTGGTGTTGGTTCAAATTTTAAGAGTCTAAAATTATCTTAGGCATATTTAAGTATAAAAAGTTTCCTGGTGATAATTAATTCAGTCCTGTGTGCACAATAAAACTTAAGGCAGGACTACTTCGAAATTTTTATAAAGACCATGTGACATCGTCCATCAAGATGGGATCTGTAGATTGACTGCACGTGACATCTTAAGGGTCTGGGGGAGGATCTGGTGTGATCTCAGTCCCACAGATAGCACAGCACCAGGCTATAAACCGCCTCCATTCCCAGCCTTCTGGGCAGAAAACAGGCTGTACAGCCCTGCATGTTTAACATTCTTGGTTTCCAGCACCAGGCAATAAACCGCCTCCATTCCCAGCCTTCTGGGCAGAAAACAGGTTGTACAGCCCTGCATGTTTAACATTCTTGGTTTCCCCGGGGCTTCTCTGTCAGCACAAGGAACTCCTGCCTTTTACACCCTCCTTCCAGGGCTGCCCACACCCATTGACCTTTCTGACTGAGAAGAGACTGGTTCAGGATCTAGTCCTTGGCTGAGCATGGGAGGTGGGTCCAGCCCTGGCTTTAACAGAACACTTCCCTCCTGCCTCCCTCTGCTCCGACTCTGCAGTTCAACTTCCCTTCTGCCTAACTGCAGAACCCTGACCTCCGAAATCCCTAGAGCAGTGGGTCTCAACCTTTTCGAAGCTGGGACCCTTTAATTCAGTTCCTCATGCTGTGGGGACCCCTAGCCATAAAATCATTCTTGGTGCTACTTCATAACTGTGAGTTTGCTGCTGTTATGAATTGTAATGTAAATGTTTTTGCGAGGTAGAAGTTTGTCAAGGAGGTCTCGACCCACAGGTTGAGAACCACTGCATTAGAGGTTCTAGCAGGCAGCCCACCTCCCTTCCTGTCACATGGGACAAGTGTCCACTTGTCTCCTGCTTCAACCAGGCTGAATGGTTTGTTTTCCAGCCTGCCCAAGCTCTGTGACACTTCTGTGCTTTCGTACTTGCCAGACAGGTGAGCCCCTGTCATCTCTCTGCCAGGTAAATCCTCTTCCTGATCTAGGCTCTGAGCGGCATCAGGTGTCCTTCTCCTCGTCCATCTTGTTACCTAGTGGTAGACTCTTGCTGTCTGCTTCCTTCATTAGCCTTCAAAGTCTGTGGGGGAAGAAACTACACCCTACCTTCCGCTCCCAGCTCAGCACAGCCCTTTTTCCTGTTGGGCTGTAGAATTCTGGGGACAAAGTTAACCCTCCAGCCTCTGCCATCCCCTGCTCCCCTTGTCTTCTTCCCATCCCCCTGCCACAGGAGTAGTCACTCTCCCCAAGGGAAGATTAAAGGAATTCTCAGAAATGCAGTGTTTGGAGTGTTGGAGCCTGGCACGGTAGTGTGTGCCTGTAATCTCAGTCCTGGTCCTCAAGTTCCAGGCTAGCCTGAGCTACGTATCCACACCTTATCTCAAAAGTAAACAAACACAAAAAAGGCAACACCAATATTCATGCCCACACCCCAAACAACACAAGACAACCAAACAAAATAAAGCAACAAAAATTGGCCGGGTGGTGGTGGTGCATGCCTTTAATCCACAGCAGTGCACAGTGGGCAGTCAGTCTCACTGCTTTCCCTTTTCCTCTGCCGATCTGATACTTCAGAAAACCACTTTTCTGATCTCCTCTGAGGAGGTGCTGAAATGAAAATGGTACGGGAGGAAACGAAAGCTGGATTTGCAGAAGCAGTTCTCTGGGCGAGAAGCATCAGAAAGTAGAGAGGCTAAGAGCATGGGCAACACTGCTTGCTTTTGTCACTTCCTGTGTGACCTAGGCAAGTTATTTAAGGTCACCAAGCCTCGGTTTTGTCATTATTTTGTTTTTTTTTTTTTAAAGGTTTTATTTATCTGTGTGTACCCGAGTGTGTGCCATGTGCACCAGGGGGAGGCAGGACAAGGGCATCAGATCCCTGGGAACTGGGTCACAGGTAGTTGTGAGTTATCCGATGTGGGTGCTCACAATTGAATCTGAGTCCTCTGCAAGAATAGCAAGCAGTCTTAACTGCTGAGCTGTTGGGCCTGTCCCCTCCTCCATTTTAAAGAATGATCTGTTTTATGTGTACACATGTTTGTCTGCATGTATGTACGTGTACCATTTGCATGCTTGGTACGCTCGGAGGTCAGAAAAGGATGTTAGGCTGGGCGGTGGTGGCACACGCATTTAATCCCAGCACTCGGGAGGCAGAGGCAGGCGGATCTCTTTGAGTTCGAGGCCAGCCTGGTCTACAGAGTGAGTTCCAGGACAGGCTCCAAAGCTACAGAGAAACCCTGTTTCGAAAATTAAAAAAAAAAAAAAAGGATATTACATCTTCTGGAACTGGAGTTACAGATAGTTTTGAACTGCTCTATAGGTGCTGGGAACCAAACCTAGGTCCTCAGGAAGAGCAGCCAGTGCTCTTAACTGCTGAGACATCTCTCTAGCTCCCACTTTTGTTGTTGTTCTTCTTCTTTTTTTAAATTTTTGTTTGTTTGTTTGTTTTGTTTTTGTTTTTCAAGACAGGTTTCTCTGTAGCTTTGGAGCCTGTCCTGGAACTCTCCTCTGTAGATCAGGCTGGCCTTGAACTCACAGTCACCCGGCTGCCTCTGCCTCTCGAGTACTGGGATTAAGGTGTGTGCCACCACAGCCCAATCTGTTCTTTTTATTTTTAAAAAAAATATTTACTTTTATTTTATGTACATGGGTGTTTTGCCTGCATGAAGGTGTCAGATCTTGGAGTTCCAGACAGTTGTGAGCTGCCATGTGGGTGTTGGGAATTGAACCGTGGTCCTCTGGAAGAGCAATCAGTGCTCTTAACCTGAGTCATCTCTCTAGCCCCCTAATTTTGTTCTTGAGACAGGGTCTTAGGTGTAGTCCAGGCTGACTTTTACCTTACCTATCTTACGTAGTGACTTTTAACTTCTTACCCTCCCGTCTCCACCTTCTGAGTGTTAAAATTACAAGTCCAGCTTTTATGTCTGGGGGTCAAACCCAGGACTTTGTGTGTGTGCCAGGCTATTGTTCTAGCAACTGAGCCACATTCCCAGCCTGTTTTGACAGCTTAAAGATAGGGATCATGGTGTCTGCCTCACAAGATCCCTGAGATAAATCAGTGAAAAGTAAGGCTCATGGAACAGAGTGAGGCACCAGACAAACATTTAAGGACTCTGGACTATGGAAGCTGAAGTGCTCAAGGCCACAAGGCCTCACCCCTTCACCTGCACTGGGCATCTGCTGTGAGGGCCTTCCTCTTCTTGTTCCGTCCTTCCTCCCTCAGATGAGCCCTCTGCGGGTTGGACAGTCCCTCCCTCCCCAGCAATGTCCTATTCTCAAAAGCCTGACTGCCAAGAGCTGGACTATGGGGGACTGCTGACTGGGTCAGGGATCTGCTGGATCTAGAGGGCCTTGGTCGGGCACTGTAGGCCAGCCAGGCAGCTTGCTTGCGTGTGCAGAAGCGGAGGACATGCTCCTCCTCTGTCAGGGCTTGCTCTGGGTGGAACAAGGCAGTCGACTGAGATTGTGCAAACAGGTCATTGTGCAAACACATCCCTGTGTGTGACCTTGATTGTGCAAATAGGTATTTACTGGAGACTAGCCGCTCGGGCAGCATGTTTACAAAAAGTGCCAGAGTTGTCGAGTCAGAACTAGCATCTAAACTGGGTGTGTTGGAAGCATCTTCGTTCCAGAGGCTTCAGCAGGAGGGTCATCCTGGGCTGTGTAGGGAGACTGTCTCAGAAAAACCACCATCACCGCTGCCACCTAGGAGGTCTCCAGCAAACATCATCATCCCATGCAAAACTTGCTGGTTCACCTTTTTATTTGAACTTTTTTTTCTTTATTGGTATTTATTGAGCTCTACATTTTTTTCTGCTCCCCTCCCTGGCTCTCCCCTTCCCCTTCAACCCTCCGCCAATGTCTGTCTCTATGCTCCCAATTTACTTAGGAGATTTTGTCTTTTTATACTTTCCCATGTATATTAGGTATATGTAAGTCTCTCTTAGTGTCCTTATTGTTGTCTAAGTTCTCTGCGATTATGGTTTGTAGGCTGGCTTTCTTTGATTTATGTTTAAAAACCACCTATGAGTGAGTACATGTGATAATTGTCTTTCTGTGTCTGGGTTACCTCACTCAAAATAATGTTTTCTAGTTCTATCCATTTTCCTGCAAAATTCAAGCTGTCGTTATTTTTTTCTGCTGTGTAGTACTCCATTGTGTAAATGTACCACAATTTCTTTATCCATTCTTTGGTCGAAGAGCATTTAGGTTGTTTCCAGGTTCTGGCTATGACAAACAAAGCTGCTATGAACATAGTTGAGCACATGTCCTTGTGGCACGATTGAGCATCCTTTGGATATATACCCAAATGTGGTATTATTGGGTCTTGAGGAAGGTTGTTTCCTAATTTTCTGAGAAATCACCACACTGACATCCAAAGGGGTTATACCAGCTTGCATTCCCACCAGCAATGCAGAAGTGTTCCCTTTTCCCCACACTGTCTCCAGCATAGGTTGTCATCAGTGCTTTTGATCTTGGCCATTCTTATAGGTGTAAGATGGAATCTCAGAGTTGTTTTGATTTGCATTTCTCTGATGACTAAGGATGTTGAGCATTTCCTTAAGTGTCTTTCAGGCATTTTAGATTCCTCTGTTGAGAGTTCTCTGTTTAGGTCTGTGCTCCATTTTTTTTATTGGATTATGTGATCTTTTGGTGTTCAATTTCTTGAGTTCTTTGTATATTTTGGAGATCAGCCCTCTGTCTGATGTGGGGTTAGTGAAGATCTTTTCCCATTCTGTAGGCTGTCATTGTGTCTTGTTGACCGTATCCTTTGCTTTACAGAAGTTTTTCAGTTTCAGGAGGTCCCATTTATCAGTTGTTTCTCTCAGTGTCTGTGCTGCTGGGTTTCTATTTAGGAAGTGGTTCCCTGTAGTTCACCTCTCTTATTTCCAGGCTCAGAGACATTGCCCTCTGGTATAGCATCATAAATTTCCCTCATTTGCATATTCAAGGCACTTGACACTCAGGATTGCTCTTAAATATATATATATATATATATACACACATATATATACACACACACATATATATATACACACAGGCAAAAATGTATATATCTACAAAGATTTAATTTTCATTTTTAAAAAGCTTATGTGTGCATGTCTCAGAAGTCTCAGGGCTATTGAACTGGAGTTCAGGCAGTTGTGAGCTGTCTGGCAAGGGTACTGGGGATGGAGTTCCATCCTCTGTAATAGCAGCAAGTATTCTTAACCTCTGAGCCGTCCCAGAGGCTCTCTTATGGTTGTTTTAAGATGCCAAACTTTCCAAATTCAAGGATCTTTCTTTCTTTTTTGGGGGGGGGGTTGAAACAGGGTTTCTCTATATAACATTTCTGTCCTGGGACTAGCTCTTGTAGATAAGGCTGGCTTCATACTCACAGAGATCTGCCTGCCTCTGCCTCCTGAGTGCTGAATTAAAGGTGTGTGCCACCACCGCCTGGCTCAAGGCTCTTTCTTTATTTGCCCCCGAAACTGAAAATCAGTTAGGAAACTGAGGCCCAGAGGAGGGAAGTGACCTGCTGATGTCACACAGCTTGAGGCTGGAGCCCTAATTAAGCCACACTCTCACCTCTCAATGGGGATCTTGGCTGTAGTCCTGGAGTACAATGGGACTCTAGTTGGGAATTGAGGGATGGGCGGGATTCAAAAGGTGGAGAGAAAGGTATGCTGGGTGGAAGAACAGTGGGAGCAAAGGCCTAGGGGCTGGATGAGGAGTGTGTGTGTGTGTGTGTGTGTGTGTGTATTTGTGTGTGAGCATGTGTGTGAGGGTATGTGAATGTGAGTATATGAGCATAAGAGTATGAGTCTGTGGGAGAGTGTGTGTTTGTGTATGTGTTTTCATCAAACAGGGAAGAGGCACTATGAAGGGCCTGGGACAAAAGCCTGCATTCTAGATTAGATACAAACTTGACTCTGTATGATCTTGAATACCACTTGCTGTCCTGCTTCCGGGGTTCCCACTTATGGGAAGTCCCTCAGACTCTCCAGTCCCTCACTCCAGACTGAGCTCTTTGCACTTCTTTTGAAAATCTACTTCCTGGGGTGAGCGGTGGTGATGCATGCCTTTAATCCCAGCACTCAGGAGGCAGAGGTAGGTGGATCTCTGTGAGTTCGAGGCCAGCCTGGTTTACAAGAGCTAGTTCCAGGACAAGCTCTAAAAAAACTACAACAAAACCCTGTCTTGAAAAACCAAAAATCAACCAACCAAACAAAACAACAACAACAGCAAAATAGCTACCTGCTGGTCTCTGGGTTACTACCCACAGGAAAAAGTTCTGGGGCCTTCAGGACCCTGCCTCTCCCAGCCCTGGGGCCTCTTCCCTGGGTTCTTCCTGTCACCTTGCTTCTTTCTGTGAGGCCAACACTTGAGCTATTCCACTTTCCATCATTGTCCCAGGTGGTCTTTCCACAGCCTCAGGTCCTTCTCACATTCCCACCCCACACCCCTTGCTCAGAACGCCATTCCTCTGATATCTGTGTCTATGGAAGAATCCCTCAGGCTCCAAACTTGGCATCAACTCTCCTGGGAGCCCACTAAGTCCCTCAGGCTTGGTTGGATGCTGCTCTACTGGGCTCTCAGGAGCCCCATGCAGGCTGGGATAGACCTGTGACTCTGGGAACCTCTGGAGCCTGGCATGGAGAGGACGCCACAGAAGGCTGCTCTGCCAATGCCACCCAGTGTAGAGTGGTCTTGTGCACTTTGTGGCAGTCAGCACCGCATTATCCTGCTTCCCTGGCACTCAGATAGGCAGGATTCCTTCTTTGCTCTTGGTGGGCACTCCAGGGTAAGCAATGAGTGGAACTGGACTCATTTGACACTAAATGGCAGTCAGGAAAATTTTTATTTTTTTGAGACAGGGTTTCTCTGTGTAACAGTCCTGGCTGTCCTTGAACTCACTCTGTTGACTAGGCTGGCCTCACTCACAAAGATCCACCTGCCTCTGCCTCCTTCCAAGGGCTGGGATTAAAGGCGTGCCCTACCACCCCGGTGACAGTGAGGAAAATACAGAACTGCAGGCTGAGATGAGGTTGGACCAGCTGCCCAGGGGCTCTCCTGGGAAAAAGGAGTAGGATTCTAACTTACTCTCTCTTCTATTACACCCCCTGACTGTGATCTGCTGCCCATGGGGGCCTTAGTTCTGCATCTCAGGACCTGGTTGCTGGAGAAGCACTGTCCTGAGTACAACTGCTGGGGACACCAGAGGCTGAGAACATCCTTGTTCATGAGCTTGTCTAACTCGTTGGAAAACTCTCCTCAGACAAAGATGTGCGCCTCCAGGCCAGGTCGCTTCTACCTCATCATGAACTTCATTGGGAGAAAGTTCTAGATCCATTTGTCTAGAGACTGCCAGTTCCTCCTCACCAGACAGCTGCCTTGGGTTCCACCACTCTGAGTTTCACAGGTAAAAGTGAGATGGCGAATATTCTTTATCTTTTTTTCCCCCTAAAACATTGCCAGGATGAGTGGCCAGAAGCCAAATGACTGAAGAGCAGAGCAAGGGGACAACAGAAGAGAAACTTCCGACTTCTGCAGTCTGCACTGGATCCTGAGAGGGAGGCAGGGTTCTGGTCCCAGGAGTAGCCAGTTGTTTGACTCTGTCCTCTGACTCTTCCGTCTGGACCCAGGAAGCGCAGGGTTAGACTCCAGCCCAAAGACGAGCATTTGAGCTGCGAGGCACAGGCAGGAGGGTTGGGACTGTTGTCATCTTGTGTTTCTAGCGTTCTTAGAATTAGTTTAGACTGCAGGGCCAAGGCTGGGCTTGTGATCTCTAGCAGCTGTCTGGCCTCCTGTGCTGTTTTCTCATGCTTTCAAGAATGCCCGTTTATTTAATTCGTTCATTCACGTCCTCACCACACTCATGGCTTACTTTTCTTTTTTCCCATTCATTTCTTAGTCATCTATTTATCTGTCCATCAATGCATCCATTCATTCATCTGTTCACCCTTCATCCATCTATCCTCTAAACCACTCATCCACTGACCCATCCATCCTCTCATCCCTCATCCATCCATCCTTCCATTAATCCATCCATCCATCCATCCACCTACTCATCCATCCTTGTATCCATTCATGTATCCATTCATCCTCCATGCAATATTTTTTGCATACCAACTACCAGTTCCTGAGCTTGAGACCAATAATGTGAACTAGACTGCAGGCTTTTATAACCCGTGACAAGCAAAGGTTCACCCATTCCCTAAGGACACTCTACCATCTCCCTGATACCCTCACAAATAT
>JAQHUG010000031.1:3362454-3379309 GCA_028555095.1 Dicrostonyx torquatus | reverse complement strand
CCTGCCACATAGTGCCAAGCCTCAACTGCTTTTCATGACCCCTTTATGTCTTCGAGACCAGTACCGCCTGAGAGATGCTAAGACTACCAAGTTTGGTTGCCAACAGGAAGTACAACCTTGGCCGCCTCTGGAACATAGTACCTGTATGCTGTTCTTTGTGATTCAGGGTGTCATTCCCAGTGTAATAATATGGATATATTCACAGAGCCAATATTTCCAAAATCATTAGCGCCATTCAGTTTATTTATTTATATTAGAAGGTGGATTCTGGGGCTGGGACTAAGGTTCCCTTTAGGGGTTGGACTCAGTTCTCATGATTGAAAGTATTTCAATAACTGAGCCATTTCCCCAGCCACCCACCATGGGAACTTTCTGAGGGAACCCCCTGTTGCGAAATTCCCTGGTTTAGAGGCACATCAGGGAGAGGCACAGGAAGGGCAGGCTCAGAGGGAGAGCCAATGGGCTGGGGAGCTGCCTTAGGGCTTTTTTTTCAGGCTGCCATAGATTCAAATCAGTGTATATTGAAGAGTCTAGTGGAGCCCACTCAAGGAGGAAGTCCGTGGCTTGTCCTTGGCACTTTGGGGCCCAGTCTGTGATGGTGAGGTTCTGCTGGCATTGGAAGCCTAAGGACAAAGGTCACAGCTGGCCAAGTGCCTGACTTCAGACTGCTCCTGACAGCATTCCCAGATTCTGGGGACAGCCTTCCTCGTGTTCCTTGGTCATGGTTATTTCCAGAGGCCAGAACCCACTTTTCCAGAGGCTCTAAGCCTCAGCTTCCTAACTGGAGGGTCTAAAGGATGTCACACACTTCCCATGACTATCTCTGTTCCCTGCCCAGATTCTAAGCTCACTGCTGGGCTGGCCCACCATTGGGAAAGAGGAATTATGGCAGTTCTCAGGGGTACCTCGCTTCCTCCTGACTATGAGCAAGCAAAAATTAGAGGCAGCTCTGTAGGCTACAAGCCTTGAGTCCACGGCACAGCCCCAACCCATCATACCCATTGCACAGATGGGGAGAACCCTAGGGCCAGAGAGACAAAAAAATTATAGTCACCCACAGACATGAGAATAACCCTGGCCATGGGATTGGCCCTTGGGGAAGCTGAGTCTCATCTTGTACATGACAGTCATGAAGACGTCCTTATTCCTGCACCCCATTAGCACCTAAACTCCCCCATCTGGCAGATCTCTGTTTGCCTGATCTTGGCTTCACACCTCATGCCACCCTTCATTTTGTATCCTGCTTCTAACCAGTCAGTCTGGCCAGATAGGGGGCTCCCTTATGTCAAGAACTGGGTGGTCCCTTCCTTCCCAAGACTTAAGTCTACATGAAACACCAAGAATTGAATTGAAGGTGGATGATCATTTTGCATTGCTGTACCTTGCCATTTAAAGGAGATTTTGGTGACTTCTGAAACAGAAAGAGCATCTTGGGTCCCAATCTGTTACCTTTCTCTGGGAGACCTCCAAACTGGTCTTTGGTGGAGAACTGAAACAGCCCTATCTCCCCTTCCACACTGTTCTCTTGGTGCTCGCCTCTGGTGGCCAGCAGGTGGTGCTGTGGCCCCAGATTTGCAGGCCTGAGAGCATAGGTATGCTTGGTGTCTGCTCTGCTGTTTGGGGTGGGTCCTTCAACTGTTGCCAGATGATGACCCTCTTCCTGTCATCTAGTGGGGAGGGACATTAATGAGGGCCCAAGTTCACAGTGTGCCCTTTGTCTCATTTCTCTGTTATCCTGAGAAATCACTCAGCTTTCTTTTGTGTCCTGGACACTTTAGTCCCCAGCTATTTTGTGACCGTCTCTGGTTACAGCAGTCAAATACCCTGTCGATCACACAACCATATGGAATAGGGACCCACGGCATGAGACGACATGCCAAAGTCAGGGTAAAATCTTGTGAGGTGACCTCCAAGGTCTGGGACGAGTGTACACCTAGCTGTGTTCCTAGCCCCCTGCCTGGGCCATCACCATATCCTAGATAGATTGCTGCTGTGAGACCAGTTTAAAGCTGAGACCTTCCTCCCTTAACACTTATCGTTAGTGTTAGGGTACATTGTCCACCTATGTCAAAAACAACAGCCCCAGATGGGCCTGGCCTGATGGGAGTGGACACATGACCAGGGAGGGTCAGGGTGAGGGAGTGCAGTGAGACCCATCCCCTTCCCACCCCCTGAGGTTGGAGCCTGTCTCTTCATTGCCCTGCTTTCCCCAAGCCCCACCACCCTCTTCCTGCTTGAGGGCTCTCCCTTCTCTGTGCTTGCTCCTCCCAACTCTGCCTCTACGCCCCTTTTTACTATGCCTATCTCTGCCGCTCTGTCAGCCTGTCTTTCTCTCTTTCACATCCCTGTCTCTCTCTCTCTCCAACAGAATCAGAGTTAAGTGACAAAAGAAGAATGATCCCCTCCTGCCAGGGTTATTAAAATCATGTTCTGCAATTGAGCGACCAGAAGAGCTCTGGCTAATGACGGATGATGAGGCCACAGCGTCCCCGCAGCGGGAGGGAGCTACAAGCGGCTGCCAGATTACCACCAATTACTCTGCTTTCCCCTCCAGACCATCCTTCTCCTGGTCCTGGCAGATAAAGCCTAACCCTTGGCAAGGATGCTGGAGCTGGAGTACAGGGATGAGCAGAGCTGCTGTGTGGCCCTGAGGGTGCAGGCACCCCTAACGTCTGTGGGGATCATCTCATTTAATTAGGGCTCCACACAACAACCCTAGAGGCGGACATTACTGAGTTCTGAGCTCTGGAGCGATCAGGGTTCAGAGAGGTTAGGTAAGCCACCCAAAGTCACATAGTCAGGAAGTGACACATCTGGTACTTGGATCCCAGACTCCAACATCCTTTTACTGATTGGACAACTTTCCCTTCATGCAGGGAACATTGGGAAAGATTTCTGTTCTCTGGAGAACGATGGCCATGGGCTGCATGATGCTGTGTATGCCTGTGTTTGTGTTTTCTTGTATAGTAGAATGCGTGCGTTGCCACGGGTGTAGATGTCAGAGGTGAGTCTTAGGTGCCATTCCTAAGGCACTGCCACGGGTGTAGACGTCAGAGACTTAGGTGCCATTCCTAAGGCGCTGCCACGGGTGTAGACATCAGAGACTTAGGTGACATTCCTAAGGCGCTGCCATGGGTGTAGACGTCAGTCTTAGGTGCCATTCCTAAGGTGTTGTTCACCTTGTCTTTTGAGAGTCTCTGGAACCTGGGACTGACTGATTAGGTTAGACTGGTGGCCAGTGAATTCCAAGGACTTGCCTGTCTTCCTTAAAAAAAAAATTACATTTATTTGTGTGTGAGTGTGTATATGGGTGTGTATGTGTGCAACACGAGACACATAGAGACCAGAGGACAGCTTGCAGTAGTTGGTATTCTTCCTCCACCATGTGGGTGCAGGAGATGGAACTCAGATCATGAGGCTGGCAGTAGGAACCTTTACTCTTGAAACCATCTCACTGGCCCCATCTACCTGTCCTCCTGCTTCTCTTGGCAGTGGGATTACAGACGTGTGTCATTGTGCCTGGTTGGCTGTCTAAGATGGCTTCTGGGAATCATGCCCCAGGGGCAAGCTTTACTGACAATGCTGTCTCCCCAGTTCTTCTGGTAGGCTTTGATTCTACAGGGTACCAGTGACAATAAGCAACTCCCATACTGCTCTTACAGAGCACCTGGGTTTGGTTCCCAGCACCCACAACAGGTGACTCTCAGCTGCCTCTCTAACTGGCTCCAAGAGAATCGGAAACCTCTGTCCTTCTTGGCTATTGTACTCACAGACTACAAACACATGCACATAATTACATTTTTTTTTTTTAAAGTGGGCAACTACATACAGGCAAGTAGAGTTGAGTCAGACGTTTGAAACCACTTCCCAAAGGAATGGGTTCTAAGAGAGGGCAATGAGAGCCCGTGCTTATCTTCTTTGGGGGTCTTTTGAAAGCAAAGTGGTCCCCTGGAAGTCTTCCTAGGGCAGGCAGGGTTCTGACGCTGGAAGCTGAGTGTCCTGGGTGTGTCTGTGGGATCAAGGAGTCTTGCAGAGCCTAACTCTACTAACATCATCGTGAGGCTCTTTTGTTAGCCCAGGGCTGAGGCTAGATTGAGGAGCCAGGCCCTTCGGGTTAGAGGTGCTGCTGCTCCTGAATGGAGATAAGCTCACTAGGCTTTCCCACAGGCAGCTCTGTTCCGGCTTAACTCATTCCTACTGTGGAGTGAGTCTCCCCATTTTCCAGGTGAGCCCTCTGAGAGGAGAGTGTGTCTGCCAAAGTCACATTGGAAGATAAGACCCTGTGCCTTGATTTGACTTTGACCAGCCTCCTCCCACACCACTGGACTGTGAGGGAGTCACAGAGGGCTCCAGTGTCCTGTGCTCCCATCCCCCCGATCCTGCTTCGACTCAACCCCTGATTCTGCAGCTACCCGCCCTGGAGCTGGGGCTTGTACCGGCACTGCTCAGGATGAATGAGTATCTCTTTCCCATCTGGATTCTATTACTTTTCAGTTTATACTGGTCAAAAAGCACAAGATGAACGTCTGGAGGAAAAAAAAATATAATCTTTGAGAAAATTGAAAATATATATCATTGTTTGGGACTGGGGGTCCAGGGTCCCAGGAGAGTGGCTCGCCCTGCTTCAACCCCAGCTTGGTGCCTGACCAGCCCTTCTTGGTACACAGTTGGTTGCCTGCCAGATTGCATGCCCCCAGGCCCCCTCAGGGGACCTCCCTCTAAGCCTGGGGTCTCTGTTCATGATCTGATCTCTAGAAAGGGTGTGTGTTTCTGAAAGACAGGGTGGTGCTGGGAGGGGAAAAGGGAGCTACATCTTTCCTGGGGGACAGCTTTCCTAAATAGATTCAGGACCTCCAGACAGAAGGAGTACCCATCCAGAAGAAACAATACCCACCTTGAAGGTAGCAGCCAAGGGGCACGGGGCTTCATCATGTCAGAACTCTTCTGTGCGTTCCAAACACTTCCCGTCTCCTTTATCTTCAAGCCAACAGGTATCAAGGTGCCACCACCTGAGTCTCATGACGAGAGAACAGTCCCAGGCAGCTGAAGGCACATATCCAAGTTCACAGAGTAGGGGTATAGGACTGCCCCAATCTGCAGCTGAATTTCAGGATGATGCGTTTGCCAACCACTGCCTTGTCAAGTTTTCCTTCACAAAAAGAGAAGAGGGGGCCAAGGAGAGAGGGCAGAGAGAATATCAACATGGTGGGGGGGAATGATTCAAATCACGTCCGTGTTTGGGGCTGGGAAGAGTATACAGTGGGGGTGCCCTATGAGCCATTGTGACTGCTCATTCACCCGTCATCATTCACCCGTCATCCACATCTGCCCTCTCATTCTACCTACCTTCCTGTCTATCTACCTATCCACTGGCCTATCTTCTATCTATGGTCTGTCTATCTACCAATCCATCCATCTATCCATCATCTCTTTATCACCTATTTCTCTCTATCAGCCCATCTGTCAATCACCCAGCTGCCTAGCTGTCTGCCCGTGTCTATCATTCCTCATCTCTTTTAAAGCGTGCAATCATGTGGTTGTGGGGCTGCTTCTAAGCACGTCTGTAAACATGCCGTGCATTTCTGGATGTGTATGACATGTGCCAGTACAGATCTGGATGTCCAGACCTGAGTCACCAGAGACCCCTCCCCCATACCCCAAAAAGCCACACAAAGGAGGGGAGGGAGAGAAGCCCAGGGCCCTGGTTCCCCATAGAGCCCCAGCAGAGAGTTAATTAAACCCCTTTGCCAACGAGTGTAGTAATTAGTGCTAATGGTTCAGCTTGAGCTAGGCAGCTGAAGAGGCTCCTGCTGGTGTGTGTGTGTGGTTGGGAACAGGTGGGGTTTTTGAGAGAACCCTATTCTTCTCAACATATCTATTCCTGATCTTTAGGGGCCCCAAGAGGCCGGGAGGGTGGGTCTCCATCATCCTGGCTCTCCTCCGGCTCTGTAAGTGTGTGTAATCTGGCCTTGCCATTGAATGTGCATGTGCAGGCGCCTGTGTGAATGAGGAACACTGTGCACCTTGCTTTGCTCACAAATGACAAGTGTGTAATGATAATATGGACAGTCCCCTTGGAGTTAGCAATGTGATGACCCCAAGGCATGGCTCATAGGTTGGTGTGCCATGACATGTGCGTGGCTATGTGTGTCTGGGTGTCCCCCACGTGTGCTGAGGTGTATCTGAGTGTGGGTTTGTGGCTGTGTGTGCCTGCGTATGAAACAAAAGGCATCGAGCAGCTGGGCGGTTGACTTCGGGGCCTGACTGACATCCCTTGCAAATAAAGGTGACAATGAAATATAGTCCTGGAATTGCTGTGGATGCTCCATCAAGCAGGCAACACAGAATAGGTGAAGTTGTAAAATGTTCCCTGGGGAGCAGCTGTGCTGAGTGACAGCCAGTGCTCTGCCTGGTACTCCCTAGCGAGGCCCTGGGGCTGAGGATGCTCACCCTGGCAGACTTAGGAGCCCCATCTATAGCTCATTTGTAGGGCAAAGGGCAGAGATGACCGGTCCATCCCCTTCCCTGCAGGGTTATTTTAGTTACTGTCTTCAGAATGGTGAGTGCCCAGCCTCCACCCCATACATCCAACCTGGGTCTCCTAAGGTCAGGGTTTGACTCCTGAGGAGAGGGTCGGGACCCTCTTTAGTTGCGGTTCCAGAGGACACAGTTGTACCCCCCTCTCTGAATGGGCTGCTGTAGATATGGGTGTTTGCTCTGAGACTGGGATTCTCTCAGAGGAGTGTCAGGTGTTCCCTGGAGCCCAGGCACACGCAAGGACCCAGCATGTGGGTGCCCGTTCACTAGTTAAGTCTTCTCTTGTTGTGCATACATTGATGTGTGTGCCAAGTTCGGAGGCTGGGCAGCAAAGAACACGTGAGCTAAGGCTTTGGAGACTTGGTTCCGATCTAGCAGTGACCTCAGTCAGGTGTGGTAGCTTTCTCAAAGCCAGACTGCTGTTGAGGCTTTGCTGGGGCTGCCTGAACTGGAAGGGACTGCCTGCTTATTCTACATCACAAAGCTGCTTTGCCAGGGGTCTCTGCTAACCCATTAGCCCAGAGAGGCTTACCGTCTCAAGTCCTTCCCCTGTAGACCAGGCTGCTGCCGCCCGTGGCAGAGTGTGTGCTGCGGACAGAGAGACAGGCTGGAGTAACAAAGCCTGGCCTGCAGGGAGGCCCTGGGATAGTTATGGATTTGAAAAGCGGCTTGGGGCCACTTTGGTTGATTTATTTCATCTCCTTACTTTTTTGTTTCTACCCAGAGGTTGGGTGTGTGTGTAGGAGGCAGCTGGTCTTCAAAGGCCACAGCAGATGGCTGGGATGGGAGGGGGTGAGGGTGGGGCCTCTCTTTTCCTCCTGCCTTCAGTCTGGGTTCCCCCAGTCCTCTGGCTACACTTCTGACTCTCCCACTGCTCTTCCTGGGACTGCCCCTGGTTCTCCCTGGGCGCAGGAGGTCATGTGTAAGAATGCACACACAGAGGGACGTTCCTGTCACCTGTTGTGTGTCTCCACCCCAGGACAAAGCCCAGCTCTTCAGCAATGGGCTGAGAAGTGCCCTGTGGAGCCTGGAAGACCCTGAACCCAGTGGGTAGTTCTCCGTGATGTCCAGGAACCTGGGCATGGAAGCTGTTCTGTGAACACATTACAACCCCAGGATTCACGGGCCACAGCTGGGCTTCTAGTATTGTGTGTGTCACAGCAGAGGTGAGCATGGTGGCTGCTCAGCTGGTAGATTGTTCTGGGTGTCATGTGGATGGGGCTGCGGGTCAGAAAGACCCGGATGAGCCCCACTCCTGAGGCCTGGGGTTGGCATCAGGGAGCGCATAACTTCTGCTTTCCTTTAGGGGACATGAAGTTCAGCATGATGTCCTGGCCTTGCAGGGAAACAAGTCCTTATGCCTTTGGTCTCCTTCCTGAAGGCTCTTAGCTTATCCTGAATCTTCCAAGTAGGCAAACCAGTTGACTTCTGGGAGTCCTGAGGTCAATCAATCTGAAAATTTCCACTCTCTTGATGGATCCCATGAGCCCCGACTATTTCACCTTTCACAGACGTATTCTTGTTTACAGATGAAGTATAAAAATTAGCCCCTGTCTAGAGGCTCCGGCTTAACAAAAGCGCATGTCGAGACCAATTTAATCAGAACAAAGGGAAGATGTCACTCAGACGTCTGATCATCCGATTGTTCAAAACCATTCCTGTTGGAAAGCAGCTGCCCACGCCCAGGTCATTGGTAATTTCACTTTTGTATCAGACTATTGTATGGTGAATAATTACATACCTCAGTCGCAAGCATGGATAGCTGGAATGAAGGTGCATGCTGGAGGCGTGGCGTTCAGGGTCCAGAGCACAAGCTTTTGTTCTTCCTGACAGAGAGGAGGCCTCGGGTCGGTTACTTCGCTTCTCTGTACTCACTTCCCATGACTCTGTGGGAAGAAAGACACCCACTTCGCAGGGTTTTCGTGAGTAGGAAGTCACAGTATGCATGAAAGGGGACCAAGCTCATTGCTTCCTAAAAGGTAGTCAGTAGATTGTTACATTCGGGTGTCTGTAGTGTGCACGGTGGACGTCCAGACATGTCTGTTATGGCTATGTGCAATATCACATGTGTATGTGTACATGCAATGGATGCCGATGTGTGATTGACTGCTGTAAGTAATAAATACCTCAATATCTGTATGTTTGTCATGAATGTCTACGTATAATGGATACATGTGTGATATATGATATGTATGTGTGTGTGAGAGAGAGAGAGAGTGAGAGAGAGAGAGAGAGACCTACTATAAATATTTATGTGGTGGATAGTCATGATTGCGTATGAAGGGCTTTATGTGTGTCAAGTTATTTATATATTGTCAAATGACAAAATCACAAGAAATTTAATTTCCTTTTTGGTGATATGGGAATTGAATCCAGGCGCTATGCCTACGCAGTCACTCTGTCTCTGAGTTACATCTCAAGCATTCTTTGACCTTAAAACAAATTTTAAAGCCAGGGTCTCTATAACTTGCTCAGGCTGGCCTTGAACTTGTGACTCTTGTATCAACCACTCTACTGTATGAGACTACGAGCCTGAAAACCCTGGACACGGTTCTCTCTGCAAGATCTTACTGGCTTCTATTCTCCATTCAGAGCCAAGCAACCCTCGTTTGGTAGGACTGAGTGGACATTCTACAACAGAGAGGGCCCACAGAGGCAGGAACAGAACACAAATACCAGGCTGTTCCCTTCAAAGTGCCCTTTCCATAAAGACTAAAGCAGGGGCTCGTAGCTGGGGGACAACTCACTTCTTGGTCCATCTGGAGATTTGTCTGGCATCCCCCACTCTCGTGGGGCCTAAAACATTAGCACAATGCACTCCATTTTGATTTGGTCTGTTGGGCCCAGTGTAGGAGCTCAGCCCAAACTGGCAGCTTCCTACAGATTTTACTTGATAATTACAGAGTACAGGACGCTAGCCCTGGCCAGGCCCTCTGAGCTCGGATTCTATTGTTGTATATATGACAAAGAGCCAACTTTTTTTTTTTTTTTTTGCCTACATTCTCATTTGTGAAATTGGGATATTTAATGAGTGCCCTACTATGTGCCAGGCTAACAAAGGTGATCTCATCCTGGGCACTACGGGGTTTGTGTTAGACTCGCAGGTGGCACCCTCATGCTCTGCACATTGAGACGCCCTTGTCACACAAGAGGAGAGGCCACCGAGGATGTCTGTGTGCACAGTATCTTTCTCCGTGTCACAGCTGGGATGAAGGGACACACTCCTGTAGATAGACAGCTTCACTCACCGGAGTGTGTACATGCACCCACACATAGCCACATCTCTGCTGTCATATGTGTTACCTGTGACTCAAGCCAGTCCATGCTTTCTGACATGTTCCCATATCCATGTGTGCACATGTGCGTTCTGGCACAGGCCCTGTTCCATCCTCACACATCAAAGTCGATGTTTCATACTTCTGTTGATGGGCTGCTCATCCTCACAGGGCAGAAAGCTCTTCCTGGGTGCCTGCCTCCTTCCCTCCTTCCGCCCTCTGCATCCCCACAGCAAACCCGCTCCTATCTTTAAATGGTTTCTCTTGGATTACAAAGCCACTGAGAATCTTTTTGTTTTGGTCACAGATTGGGGCCCAGTCAGATCTCCAGCCTATTCACACAAACATTGGGAGAAAATGTTAATAGTGTTATCATTTTTCTTCATTTGAAAATGTAATATATGCCCATTAAAAACTTCAGGTAACACAAGAAAACAGGAAGGAAGTAAAACCTTTGCCACAGCAACCAGAGTCAACCAGAGCTAGCATCTGTTAATTTAATTTTTGAATAGACAAAATACATTCATAGGATTCAAAATTAAAAAATTATAAAGAGGTATTATTCAGGGAAAAATTTTCCTCCTGCATCTTAGGCTTCTAGTTTTCCTGCCCCTCCCTGCGCATGAAAAAAATGTCATTAATTTCCTATGTATTTATTTTCAGATATTTTATGTTCTATAAAGTTATTTTAAGGTATTGTTAGGTTGGGGTCTGGAGAGATGGATCAGCAGTTAAGAGCATGTGCTAACTCTTGCAGAGGACCCGAGTTTGGTTCTTCGTCCTCATGTCAGGTGGCTCACAAACACCTGTCTCTCCAGCTCCAGGGCATCTGACTCTCTCTCCTGGCCTCTTCATGTCCCTGTACTCATGCATGCGCATGCGCCCACAGCCACATACCCACACCATACACACACAACAATAAGAATAATAAACTAAGCTTTTAAAATAGATACCACAGGGCTATTTTGAGCTTCTCTCTCTCTCCCTCCCTCCCCCATCTTCCCTCTCTCTCTCTCTCCTCTTTCTCTTCCCTTCCTGTTTGCTCAGTTGCCTATGGTAGAACCTTTTCCCCACAGGTTTCAAGTCCAGCCACTTACCCTACTCTTACACTTGTACTTCTTGGTCAAAATGTTCTGTTTGAGGTTTCGGGTATCATTGAGCACTTTTCTGTGGGCCCGTGGAGCTTTATGACATCCTGGCATCATAAAACATCTTTGTCACACACACTTGCCACATCTTCCATGGTGCTTCCCATGAACCGTTTAATCGACAGCTTCCCCTCGCTGTGACAGTCCTGTTCCCCACCCACATTCCACAGAAAGGAAAGCACCCGGACAGCTCTGTGATGCAGGGTTCAGGACCTCACCCTCTCAGGAGCCCGATGAGTGTGGATGTCGTGGGATAGGACAATATGTGTTGTGTGTGCATGCATATGTATATGTATATGTGTGTGTGTATGTGTGTGTATGTATATTGACACAGGCGCTATGTAGCTCACACTAGCCTAGATTCACTATGTAGACCAGGTTAGCCTCAAACTTGTGATTGTTTATCTTCTTGCCTCTGCCTCCTGAGTGCACGTATTTCAGGTGTGTCCCACCACGACAAGCCGAGTCCCTGGCTGCTTCTGTGGGGCTCCTTTCCCTGGAAATGCTAACAAGGATCAGGAAACAAGGGTTCTTCCCGCCAAGCACTGGTCTCATTTCTGTGCCATGTTTACTCTAGCCTGTCACCTTATAAAGAATGTATGCTTGCTTACCAGGCTCAGTTTACATTGAGGAAAGGGGTTCAGAGAGATGAAGTAACTTGCTCAAGACCACACAGGAATAGGAGGCTGAGGCTAGCCTCTCAGTTTCCCTAGCTGTCAGTGGGTTTATGACAGCGGAGTGATGGCAGAGTTCTGCCAGCGCTGGCCCCACGTTCCTGCCCCTGCATAGCCACTCTTCCACTGGGCCTGGTTGGCACAGAGCCCCAGGCCTCATGATGGAGAATTTTCTCTTCATTGGGCTCCAAGGGGCAGTGTGCTCCTCCTTTGAGAATTTCCTCTGAACACTTTTGAGAAAAAATTTCCTCCTTTGAGAGTTTCCTTTGCACACTTTTGAGGAGATTTTTTAATTTACCTTTTAAACATTATTCGTTGACAGTTTCATACTGGTATGTAATATATTTTCATCATATTCACCTTCCATACCCCTCCCTCATAGCCATTTCCTCTGGAGCCCTTCTCCTCCTAACACAACCTTCTCCTACTTTCATGATTTTTCAGTAAAAAAATTACCCACTGAGTTTAAATATGGCTGCTGGCAGGAGCACGGATGTGGGTTCACTTACTGTAGCATGGGCAACTTGTTGGTAGCTATACCAAGCTGGCCGGGAGCTCAGAGGTTGCTCCCCTTGGCCATCCTTCCTGCCACTTCCCCAGTTTCTTCCTCTTCAGTCCCTGGCTCATCAGAGTCATTGGGTAGCTGTAGAAATAGGCAGTCCTGAGCCTACCTCAGAGGATGCAGCATAGAGTGAGACTAGTCAGGGACTCAGGCAATGACAGATGGGGTGGCTGAGGCCCAGAAGGAGGGATTTGGGTTGGCCCACT
Organism: Dicrostonyx torquatus; assembly: GCA_028555095.1. Taxonomy (NCBI): domain Eukaryota; kingdom Metazoa; phylum Chordata; class Mammalia; order Rodentia; family Cricetidae; genus Dicrostonyx; species Dicrostonyx torquatus. The sequence continues at coordinate 3,366,907 of JAQHUG010000031.1, read as the reverse complement.
CTGTTCTCTCCCGCTGTCCCTGTTTTTAGAGTGAGCCCGTTCCCAGACAGGCCCTGGCCCTGCTATTGCGCTGTCTTTTTCGTTCTATCTGATAAAGAATCTCTCTTTCTGCCCCTCCACTCCCAGCCTTAGGTTGACTTTGGGTGTCCTCCCTCCTCTACTGAGATCCAATACATATTTTGAAACAAGTTCTCTCACTGAACCTGGAACTCACTGGTTTAGTCAGACTGGGGGCCAGTGAGCTTCGAGAGTCTGCCTGACTCTGCAGTCTCCTCCCCTCAGCTCTGGAGCTTCGTCCCCTCCTAAGTTTTATATGTTCAGGAGATCTGAACTCAGGCCATGCTTGCAAAACAAGCATTTCACCAACAAAGTCACCTCCCTAGCCAATGATTCTGGCCTTTTGCCCCATCTGACCCAGGGGATTCACTGGGAAGACCCAGACCTTGACTGCAGCCCTCCCTTGAGACTGGTGAGCTCTGGGCAGAAACTTCTCAGGATGGGAGGGCTACTTCCTCTGACTGAGCTGTCTCCGGTACAGTTATGTCATTCCTCTCAGAATGGGTGGGTGGGGGAGAGAGAGAGAGAACTTGTGCTTTCCCAGAATAGCGCCCACTGCACCACAAGAACAAGCCTTGGGCCTCTCCTCCTCCCACTAGAATTCCTCTGGGGCCAAGGTGTGTCACTTATAGGGCTATGCAGGGGTAGGGTTTCTCCTCCCTCAGACCAGACCCCCTGACTCCTGTGCTGAACTGTGCTGGTGTTCAACAGGGGCTGCAATCACTCCATTGTTGGTCTCCTAGGCTGCTCTGACATACCTGGCCAGGAGTTCACTGTCAGGCACATAATTGAATTCCTGAACATTAACAAGTCAATCATAGAACTGTAATGAGTCCTGAGTAATTTCACACATGTGTGTTAATTAAATAGCTGTCCTGCTCTTAATCCACTGGAAGTTAATCATTGAGGAATTAGAAGGTGTCAGCCGGGAACTTCATTAAGGCAGGGTGGGTGGGAGTGGCCAGGGGAAGGCCAGGGAGGGAGTGAGGTTGGGTCCTCCACCATAATGCTTAGAAATGGGTCCGTGGGTGGGGCAAAGAGGGGTCTGCAGGCCAGGGTTCTAGTTCCCGTGGGCTTCAAGGTCAAGGGTATCCCTTTTCTTAGTTTTCACCAGTCTTACAGACTGAAGGAGAACTCCTACTCACCCTACTACATCCCAGGCCTGCCTGCCCATCCCTGCTTCAGCTTTACTGTCTCTGTCTCCTAAGTGCTGTGATTAAAGATAAGTGGTACCACACCTGGAGCCTTGCAAAAAATTTTTTCTTTACATTTTTTGTTAATTTTCTTACTTTAAAAATTTTCACACAATACATTTTGGTCATATTCTTTGTCCCTCCCCCAAGTCCTCCCTGAACAGTGTTGTTTTGATCTGCAGCTGTTGTGTTTTGCAGCTGTGCAGGACAGAATACCTGCTCACGGTGATGTGTTATAAATGTTTGGTTGTCATGGTTCTGGAGCATCAGTTCTCAACCTGGGGGTCACTTGAGACCACTGGAAATCACAGACATTTATATTAGGATTCATAAGAGTAGAAAATTACAGTGATGGGGTAGCAATGAAAATAATTACATGGCTGGGGTCAGCACAACATGAGAGCCGTGTTAAAGGGTCACATCATCAGGAAGGTTGAGAGCCGCTGCTCTAGAGGCTAAGAAATCTCATCACCAGCAAATCTTAAATCTGGTTCAAGACAGAAGCCAATGTTTCCACTGGAGCCAAGAGCTGCAAAGTCCAGTGTCCCAGACCAAGTGAGGGGATGTTCTTGTCCTCTCCCCCTTTAAGATTAAAATTGTGTTTGTTTACTTATTTTTGTGTGTACACATAGGTGTTCATGTTATGGTACGAGTGTTTGTTTTTCTGTGTACACGTGTGTGTGTGTGGGTGCACTCATGCTAGGGCACATGGGTAGAGGACAATTTACAGGAGTCTTCTTTTCCGACCCACCATGTGGGTCCTGAGGATGGAACTAAAGTCCAGAAAAGAACTTTATCTGCTGAGCCATTTTGCTGGTCTCCTTTTGTTATCCTTAGGCCTTCATCTGACCGGATGTGGCCTATCCACACTAGGAATGGTAGCTAGCTTTTCTCTCTGTGACTCTCTCAAGTAGAGATTTGGTCTTCATCTCATTTCCTGCCATACAGTTCTTAGGTTCCTTGGTATCTTTGAAGTGATCATTGTCTATTTGTGGGTAATGATGTGTCTGGTGCAATGTCCCCCACCCCAGCTCCAGAATGGTGATTAGTTACCAGGGCAACCAACTATGTAACTGAAGAATTGGTGCCATGCCTAGGCCTTCAGGGAGAAAAAAAGGCCAATGATTTGATCAATGATGTCCATACAACAAATTCTCCATAGAACCTCAAGGCCCAGGGAGCAGGAGACCGAGTGGGGTGCAGCTGGGAGGGCAGGAATGCTCTAATGCTCTGTACGTAGTCCTCCACTCCTTGCACGCCGTCCATATGGCTGTTCCTCTGTAACTTTCCTAATATCCTCTGTGATAAATGGGCAAACCTAAATAAAGTATTTCCCCGAGTTCCGGGAGCTGGTCTAGTAAATTAATCAAACCTCAGGAAGGGGTCGTGAAAACCCTGATTTATAGCTGGCTGATCAGAAGCACGGGCTACAATCAGGGGATTGCAATAGGTAGCTGAAGTGGGGGCAACTTTATGGAATGGACTCCCCCACCTGTAGGGTCTGAACTATTTCCCAGGAAGTGCATCTCAGACCTGGGTCACAGCTGGAGGACTGTTGGGGGTGGTGGTGGTATATTCATGGGACAAGGTGACCACTTTTCCTTCCCAAATCGTAGTGGGTTAGGTTTCCTTTTGCACAGGCTAGGTTTTTGTCAACTTGATACAATTAGAGTTGTCTGTGGGAAAGGAACCTTAATTGAGAAAAGGCTCCTTTATAATGTCTGAAGGTAAGTCTTTCAGGTGTTTTCTTGATTAATAACCAAGTCATGGGGAGCAAGTCAGTAAACTGCTTTTGTTTCTGCCTCCAAGCTCCTGCCTTGAGTTCCTGCCCTGACTTCACTTCATGCTGGACTGTGATCAGAAAGTGCAAGGCAAAATAAACCATGCTCTTGGCAGCAGTAGAAAAAAAAACAAAACAAAAGGAAACCAAAAAGCTGGAAACTCCCCATTTACCAAAAACAAACTAACAAAACCAAAAATCAAACAAACAAAATCAGCGTACACACACAACCGCCTCCCCCCAAAAATCCAAACCAACCAACCAACCAAACAAACAAAAAACAACAAAAAAATCCTAGGGCATCCCCCCTCCCCATGATTCTCTAGAAAAGTCTACTGAATGGAGCTAGTGATTGATCCCAGTAGAAGCCCGGTGGAGCGGAAGAACCGGGGCCTCCTTGGAGTCCTGTGAGGCTCTTGCTGACAGTGTCCACCAGAACAAGGTGATCAAAGTCACTGGTGGTTCTTGGGCTACAGCAGCCTGCATTGCTAATGGGTTTTATTTTCCCTTCCCCTGGTGATAAAATAAGGGTATTTTTTTTTTTTTCAGGCCATAGGCAAGCTCTGGCCTCCTGTGCTGACCCACACAAGCTGACGCTAGATGGAAATCTTCACTAGACAGTGATCAAAGCTCTTTTTGTTTGCAATCTCCTTTATGACGCAGTTCATAGGCTTAGCATTCGAAGCTCTCTGTCATCCACGTATTTAGAGCTCTCCCTGCTGGGACCAAGTCACTTGAAAATTGCAAACCCGAGTCACAGCATGAGTTGGGATGACTTCTCAGGCGCCTCACAATCTAGTTCTCCCAGACTGTGCCTTCCCACTCCATCCTGGGGTTTGCCAGGGCTTTCTGGCTTAGTGGTCTCCTTTGGGTCCCCAAGGACCTCTGTGGTAACATGTTACTGCCACCTTATTTTCAGACCTCCCATCAACCCCAGTGCTGATTCTCAGCTGCAAGGATGAGGGAATGCTGTCTCCTTCTGTTGGGCTTCCTAGATATTGGTGGACACATTCCTCTATTCCCCACCCAGGAGTTGAGTTCATTTTTTCACTAAGCCAGCCCACTGCTATGAAAAGCAAATACCTCATTTAGAAAGCTTTCCCCACTAGGCAGGTCCAACATGGAATCATGTTGGAATTTGGTTTGTCTGAAGAGATGACCTTCATGTGTAGTTGGCACTTTCTTTGGGCCGCCAATCAGCTCCCAAATAAAGACAAAAGCCTAACTTCTTTCCTAACACAATATACTTTCTGAATTTCATTTTAAAGTTAAGACATCCTGATGTGGGATTCCCCTCTGTATGCTGTAAATGTCATTGGTTAATAGAGGAACTGCTTTGGGCCTATGCCAGAGCTATAGGGGAGCAGAGTTTGGTGGGGAGGACTGGACTGAATGCTGGGAAAAAGAAGGGCAGAGTCAGAGA
>JAQHUG010000031.1:3333303-3345150 GCA_028555095.1 Dicrostonyx torquatus | reverse complement strand
TGAGGATAATCTTGTACTTCTTTCTCCTGCTTCTACTACCCAAGTTTTTTGATGACAGACATTCACACCTGGCTCAGTTTTTGTTTATTTAGGATTAGAAATATATGCCTTTTTGCATTCTTTATTCTTTTCTTTTTGGGCACAGGGTCTTCCTATGTAGTCCTAGTTGGCCTGTACTTTCTCTGTAGACCAGGCTGGTCTTGAACTCACTTTTTTCTGTGTCTCCAATGCTGGGATTAAAGGCGTGAGCTACCACACACATCACATTCTCTTACCCTTAACTTACTTTATCTTTATACTTAATATACCTATTTTTTTGAGACAGGGTCTCTCTATTTAGCCCTGGCTATCCTGAAACTATGTAGACCAGGCTGGCCTTGAGCTCATAGAGTTCCGCCTGCATTTGCCTCCTGAGTGCTAGGATTTAAAGGTGTGCACCATCATGCCTGGTTTAAATATTCAAGCAACATATAGTTGAGCCTTGCTTTTAAAAGTTTTATTTCCCTTTATTTTGTATATTTGTGTGTGCCTGCATGAATTTATATGCACCATGTGTGTGCAGGAGACCTTTGAGGCCCAATGAAGGTGTTGGATCCCCAGGAACTGGAGTTATACCAGGTTGTGAGCAGCTGTGTGGGTACTGGGAACCAGTATGAGCATATGGGGGAATTGAAACAACTGTCGAGGCTCAGCCAGTGGTAGAGTGTAGCTTCCTTGAAGGCAGAGATTTGCTGGGTTGCTTGTTTCTAGAACAATGTTGGCATATAGTACAGACTCAATGAAACAAGTGAATGAATGAACATTTTTGGAACATTAGTAAATCCAGTTGCTGCATGACCTTGGGCCGGCTGACATCCCCAGGAGGCATCCTTTTTGGGCTCTCTCCTTTCTGACCATTTCTAGGCTGGAGAGAGCAGATGGAAGAAGGATTGGAGTGACAGACTTAGGTTTGGCACAGTCACCACCAGAGGGCGCCCAATACTCACACTGTGGACCAGGGGCTTTGCAGGCATGCCAGTGGTACAGAGACCCAGGATGCAGGTGGTGCAGAGCAGGCAAGTCTCAGTTCCTGTTCCTCCTCCCCTCAGGTTTCTGACTTAGAGACAGCCCTGGAGGAATTTCTCAGGCAAGGGAAGAAATGGGCCCATTAGGATAGGAACTGTTCCAGATGCTCCGTGACTTCCTATATATCCTAGAACCCAAATCTCATCACATCCTTGGACACGACAAGGACATTCCTGGCATTATGGAGCTGGGCCTTCTTTATCTCAGGAACCCAGCCCAGCATTCTGCACCCTTAGGGCCCTTCCTCACGTCCAGGAAGACCCTTCACCTGAGGTTACCCCTCAGACTTAAGATCCCAGAAAGAAAGCCTTCCAAGCAGGAACACACGGGAGCAAGTTGGCTTCATTCTCCTGCTGCTGGTATATGTCTGCTATTGGCTTATATACAGACGGGGAAGCTGAACTGCAGAGACAGGAAGGGCTGTCTGAGGTCACATCTTTGGTCCTGGTACACCTTCTGTTTGGGGTGTGTTCACAGCCCCGGAACCTTCTCTTTCTAGTTACTTTCTTGTATCCAAACACTGCCTCAGAGCCTTTGCATTTCCGGTTCCCTGCAACAGCACAGTCCCTGCCATTCTTCACATAGCTGGTATTTCAGGCAGCAGATAGATACCCACTTCCTGAGAGGCCTTCCCTGGCCACGCCCCACCCTATCTGTCCATCAACTTGTTTTGGTTCCTTTAGAGCAGTAGTTCTCAACCTGTGGGTCGTGACACCATTGGGGATCGACCCTTTCACAATGTAAATATCATTTCAGATAGTTACATTGCGATTTCCAACGGTAGTCAAATTGCAGTTGTGATATGGTAATGAGATAATTTTGTGGGGGTCACCACAACATGAAGAACTGTCTTAAAGGGTCGCAGCATTAGGAAGGCTGAGAACCACTGCTCTAGAGCGCTCAGTACCCAGCTGTCAGTAGGAGGAGCCCTGTGAGCACTCCCGAAGGAGGGATGGTGGGGATGGTAGCTTGCCTGTTATCCTGCAGGCCCTGAGACTCCTGAGTGGAACTCCAATTTCTCCTCATCAAACTGGCTTTCACCAGTAAGGGAACAGGATGGTGGCTAGCAGTCAGAGGGGGAGAGAGGTTTTCCCTGGGTATGCTTTCGTGTGAATTTTGAATTGTATGCATGTATTGACTAAGGGGCTGGGGAGATTGTATACAAACATAAGGACCAGAGTTTGATCCAGCACCCAAGTAAAAAGTCAGGTATGTTGTGACAGGCATTTGTAATCCCGGCACTGGGGAGGTGGAGACTGGTGGATCCCTGGGGTCCATTGGCCAGCCAGCTTAGCTTACTTGGCCAGCCTCAGGTCAACCAATGAGAGGACTCCATCTCAACACACACGCACGCACGTACGCACACACACACACTCTCATTCATTAAAAACAAAATGGAACAAATAAAGCAAAAAACCCCACAGGCTGGACGACTCCTAAGGTGACCAAAGGTTAACCTCCTATAGCACTCACGTGACTATGCAGCCATATGTTAGTGCATCAACATGGACACACACCCACATACATCCTGCTCCCCACTGAACAAACAGCAAATCTAGGAAATCATGCAAGCCAGCCCAGGCAGATCCTGCAGACCGCGGTCAGGCCTAGGAATGGGTAGAAGCCGCTTTGAGGCTAGTTTGGGGTTGCCCACTAGACCACACTACACTGTCTTTGTCTCCAGGGGGAGATAGAGGCCACAGTCCTCTTGTAGTGTGAAGGATAGGGGCACTTATTTTAATTCTCATCTGTACAGCTTGGTCACCAAGACCATGGCACAGCGCTCTAAACTCAATTAGAAATTTAACAAACCTTATAAATCCTCCCTAGCCTGAGCCTTGTAAATCTCCAGAGTGAGGCAGGCTTAGCACTTATCCATCTCCAGCTAATGACCTCCCCAGCCCAGCCTGGGAGTGATTCCGCTCTGCGACAGGTCTAATTAGAGAGCAGGATCCGCAGCTTCTTGCCATTGTTGAAAGGAAGGGCGGGCTGTCCCTCTTCTGGGGTCACCTGAGAGGTGAGTCTTGACTCTTGTCTAGCCCAGGTCCCAAGACTCAGCAGCCCATGAGAGGAGAAGCAAAAACGGTGTGACAAGAGTCTGGTTCTTTAACTCGATGTGAGCCCCGTTGACACTCCCAGGCACACCACTGTTTAGCAATGGCTGCTGTGTGATCAAAGGTCACCCGAACTTGGAGAGCACGCTTCCAGGATGAACTGAGGTTATGTTGTCTTTAGGTGTGGTGGAGGGTTTGGCTGTGGTGCCGATCTCCCATTGTCTGCTAGAGCACATGGGACTAGAGAAGATTTGGGTAGCCTCACCTGTAAGAGAGGGGTCAGGCTTAATCAACAGGGTGGATTTTCCAGCCATGGGAGGATACTGAGGCATCTGTTCCTGGATCTACAGCCCAGGACTTTGGACCGTCATGGAGGCTCTACGGTGGACCTCAGCAGACCATAGAGTACAGCATCACTACGACCTTAGGGTTCTCATTTTCTAGAGCCACAGGAGTAGATGTTTATTGCTATAGGCCACCTTGCTTGCACGCTTTTGTCACAGCAGCCCAACGGCCCAAGACACCGTGGCTGTGGGACCAAGGCCCTCTCTCTTACCCATGGCTTCCCAAGCCTGGATGCAGGAGGCGCCTTGGCTTTTACTCTGCCACGGTTCCTCTCAGTCCTGCCCTGACCTAAGAGCCGCCGCCGGGAGGAGGTCCTGGTAATTGGCTTCATCCAACCCTCATCTTCAGTGGTGTGAAAGGAAAAGTTATAAATATTTTTTATCTATAACTCAGGACGAATAAAAATTTAATTACACTGAAAAATTTAAATTTCATAAGAAATAAATATTAATCTTGGAGAGTGACTTTTGTGGGAAGTTAACTTTCAAATGTCTTCAGTCTGGAGGGACCTGGGGTCTGAGAAGGAGGAGGTGGCTGGCCATTCTGCACCTGGGGGTGGGGCCAAGGTAGCTACTCCCAGAAGTTCAGGTCTCCAGACAGGAGCCGATGTCCCCTTGGCAGTCTAAGAGGACAGGTGGGGCTGCACTGTGCAGCCTGATGTCTTGTCTTCTCCGTTCTCTGCTCAGCCCTAGGGCACCCCCACCTCTCACCAGCAATAATAAATCACTTACCAGGCCCAGACATTTTACTAGGTACTGAGGAATAGCACAGGAAGGAGATCAAGCTTCGTCCTTGTCCCTGATCTGTGTAGGTCGCATGAAAGAGGCAAATGGGAATCTAACGGGGACAATCCCAGACTCCACTGGCTGCCCCTTCTCCTACACTCACTTTTGTTACTATTACTTTATTATTTAAGAATTCAAATCTAATGCACATCTAGGAAGGACCCTGAGGGAGACCCAGGCAGCTCAGTGACTGACAATGTATAAGAATACACAATGCTTGTCTTGTGGGACACAATAGTTCCCTGGGCTGGGCATTTGGGATAGGGAAAACTTTGCCTTAGGGCTCTTCACAGACTGATGGATGGCTCTGGAAGCCTGACCATAATGACTTGGGGGTAGAATGACCCAATAATGCTAATACTTCAATGCCAACTGAACATTTATCATGTGCTGACTCAATTCTAGGTGCTTGAGAGGTATCAGCTCATTGGTCCAGAAGAAATCCCTAGAGTTGGTGCTGTTATCGTCTTCCCATTTTATAGATGACTTATAGAGAGGCTATATAACAAATTCAAAGGCAGGCAGGTGATGGGAGGCAGCACTGACTTATACATGGGTTCCCTGGCTTACAGCCTTCCAGGTTCCTCAGAAATGGGAGTACTCAGTCCTTGGTCCTAGGAGGCCTGGGGGTTTCAAGTATTTCAGCAAACCTTTATGTTCCTTGTGGGGAGCCTTGGGCAAAGCTCTCAACCATTCTCTTTTGAGGCACCAATTTTCTCTTTTGAGGAATGGGGACAAAAACCTTCCCTCTGTTAATGCCAGGATTTTCAGGGGGTGGAACCAGGTAACAGAGACAAAGGTCTCTACCCTCTGACTGAGCCTCTCTGGCGTTGCTCTAGGAGATTGGGAGACACATGCCACATCTCACCCACTGACCCTTTGAGCATCATTCTCTGTTAGTCCCCTGTCTCAGGGGAAGCAGAGGAGGATGGGTGGTCAGAACCTTCTTTAGGGATAAGTGAGGGCGTGGGCGAGGGCCTGCCATCCAGGAGGGCCCTGCACCAGCAGACATTTGGAAGGGGGTATGGTGTGGGTGTTGTAGAGGAGACTAGACAAGATGAGGCTGACCTGAATTGTGATCTCTATCACAGTCACGTTTCCAGCCCACAGAGATAAGAGCAGAGGCCATCGGGTCTGTGCCCAGATGGAGGAGGCAGGAGAATATGGACTTGTCTTGAAATATAAACCATGGTCCTTGAGCCTGAGACCAGTGCCAGCTCAGCGAAGTGGACTGAGGCCCAGAAGGTCTTACAAGCCTTCAGGTGCCAGCAATATGGCTGGCTGGAACAGTATGGCTTTGTATGTCAGAGAGAGTCCAGGGGGGACTGTGCCCTCCGATGGCTCTTCATGGAAGGGTACTAGGAGATCTGCGTGTCTCTAGGGACCCAAAGAACTAGGTCTCTTTTGAAACTGGAAAGTACCTGGGGTCTTATGCGGCTGACTCAGGCCTTTGCAATGGCAGAGGGAAAGTCAGTCTTCTGTATATATGTATGTATGTGTTGTGTGGTGTCTCCATGTGTTCATTCATACATGTGTGGCTGCATATGTAGGACAGAGTGTGATATCGGGTGTCTTTCTCAATTGTCTACTATATTTTTAAAGACAGGGTCACAAGTTGACTAGACTAGCTGCTTAGTGAGCCCAGGAATTTATCTGTCTCCTCCCATGCCAGGTTTACAGACACACATTGCCACTCTTGGTTTTTATTATTTGGGTTCTGGGGATCCAAACTGTAGCCCCCAGGCTTGTGCAGCAGCTCTTAACTGACTGAGCCACCTCTCCAGCCCTGGGGCATCCTCCAAACTCAAGAAAAACTTGGTTCTCCTCCAGACACATCCACAGGTTCCATTTCCAAGCGTGGGGGACACATGCACATACATGAGCACACAAACCCATGCATGCTTCCACAGACCTGTGTGCCCACACACATTTCTTTATTGATGCCCACACTATTGGGAAACTGGGTATTTGTGTGTCCCTGGAACACACCTCCTGGCTTCATTCTGCTGATGGAATGCTGTAATATTTTTCTATTAAATGTTGCATTTGTTGTGCCTTTTAGTAGCTTCCCTCATTAAAAACGATATTATCCCCATAAATAAGCTGGTGCCCAGGACGAGTCCCAACTGCATTTCTCTTCCTAATTGAGACACTTAGCTTTGATTTGCACGTCAGCACGTAGTGAGCGGATTAATTTTCAATTAATGCTCCTGGGCGGGCGGCTGCAGGCAGCGTGGGCGTGCAGCCCAGTGGCCTGGGAACAGTTTCCTTAGCAGGCGGCTGGAGTAGGTAGGGACTGGGTGAATACAAGAGGTTCCTGGAGACATTCTGGAATTTTGTGGTTTTGTTCTTGGAGGCAGGCAGGTCTCCGAGGTCTCATCTGCAGGAAGCACCCCACTCCAGCATCAGGAGACCCCCCCTCTGGTCCTTTGGGCTTGTTTAACCCTTGGCTGTTGCAGCTCTTGCTTTGGAGACATGGCAGATTTGAATAGAGCATTATGGTGTCCTCCACACCTCTGCAGAGAGAGACCAGAGTCACACGTGCAGCCTGCCTGACAGGACCTGATGCCTCATATGTGGGTGGCTGTTCTTTTCTTTTTGACCTGCAAGCTTCTGGGACCTTGAGGGGGCAGGAGAGCAGGTAAGCATTCTCACATTTATTTTACTATTTTCCTAACCTTCCCCCCTTTCTTTTGTGATAGGGTCCTATATAGCATGGGCCATCCTTGTACTTGCTGACGATGACCTTGAATTCCTGATCTTCTCGCTTCAACCTCCAGAGGGGCTGGGATTACAGGCATACACGACACCCACTTCCCACATTTATTAACTTTTTTGGTTTGTTTTGTAGTCAGGTCTATGTAGTACAGCCTAGCTAGAACTCAGAGCAGCTCCCAGATCATGACCACCACATCTGGCCAACCCTTCCCACATTTATAGTTTTTCTGTGATGGCACCAGTGAGGTCATCCCTCAATCCTGGGTCCCCACCAAGTCCTTGCAGCTCTAGCACTGAGAGCAGGCTCCTCCCCCTCATTTGGGCTCTCTAGCCTTTTGCCAGCGCAGTTAAATATTTCTCTTACACAGCAAATCAGCTTGGAGCTTTTCCACTAAAGCAGGAGAAATTTCCAGAACCAGCCGGCACTTGTCCTCTCCATTCGGCAATGCCTGTTCTTCAAACTGCAGCTTCCTGGGTGTACTGCTGGGGTGCCCCCACCCCCGCCACACTGCAGGCCTCTGGGGAAATGGTACGGCTTCAGGATGGGTGGCAGACCCAAGCCAGACCCCCCGGCTTCATGTACTGATCTTTCCACTGAGCCAGTACTTAGATCGCATTAGTCCATCTCTTGAAGCCTGAGTTTCTGCTGTCAAGCATGGACGATGTAGGGCCTGTCTCACTGCGTGCTGTGGCAGCTAAATGAAATAAAGCATTAGTTCCTTGATACTCTAGGGACGGCCTTGGACCTTCCAGCACCAGGATCTCAGCCCACACCCTCTGGGTGCAACTCTGTATTTCAACAAAGCACCCAGAGGTGTCTGATGCACCATCAATCATGAGAAGTTCTGATTTGGTCGGTCATGCCTCCTTCTGCCTCTCCTCCTCCTGTCCCTCTCTGGGAATGTGGAGAAAATGGGTCCATCTCTTGGAACTGAGCACCACTATGCCTGGCGGATACTTCTGAAAGCGTTCTTACATATGCTTTATCGACCCTTTCAGCTTTAGAAAGAATCATTTGTCACAATTATCATGTGTTTACAACTGTGGGTGTGCAAGCATCACGGTACGGATGCAGAGGACAGAGGGCAACTTTGGGAGTTGATTCCTACTCTCCACTGTGTTGAGGCAGGGCCTGCCTTCTCGCTTCTTGGGCACTGTATTCCAGACTGGCTGATACTCCGGTTGCCACCTCCCATCTCATGCTAGGACTTCTAAGATGTCGGGTGGACACCACTGCATCTGGCTTTTTACGTGAGCTCTGGGGATCGAACTCAGGTCACCAGACCTGCGTGTTTGATTGTTTTACCTACTAGCCATCCTGCTGGCCTGCTGCTCCCTCTTTACAGGGGAGAAACAGGCGTTCCAAACAGGCGCTTTCGTAAGCTCCCGGAGCCGATTGGCTCCTACAGTGGACCTAGTCATTGGTTATTAGTCTGTGGCCAGTGAGGGACTCCTTAGAGACCTCCTGGGCCACAGGATTGACCACATTCAAAGTCCATGGGTCCCACTCACCTGCCGGTCACCCAGGGGCACGTGCCCTGTTGTGCTGTGGCCAGTGCTGTTCGTTTGCTTGTGTTGATGAGTGTGGTGGCTGTGGAATGGTGAAGGGTGGGAAAGGAAAGATGGAGCCACTCTGGGATCTGACGGTTAATTAAAATGTCCTCAGAGGTGATCAATTCACAGTCAATGACTTGAATCCACAATGACCTGGCTTCTCTGCCTGAATGCTGAGCCTTGGCCTTGCGGAGGTGGCAGGCAGGAAGCCTGGCTGGCCTCCTTCTGGTCCTCGGAGGCCTGGCACTGGGCACCGCTGTCCACACCGCCTCCCAAATATTCCTGTCTTGTTTCCATAATAGCTTCTGTCACCGCTCTTGACAGGCCAGCCATTAAGTCTTTGGCAAAATTGTAAGAATTATTAACATACGAGGTTTTATACTATTTGACAGCTGTCGGCTCCTTTGGAATCCCATCATTCCATTCCCTCCCTCCCCATCCCTCCCCCCTTCACCTCCTCCCACCCTAGAGGGAGGGAAGGGGGCCTTTCAGTCGCTGTGGAATGGAAAGGAGACCAATCATCCTTTTCTAAAAATTTGTATTTTCTAGTCAGGCTCCTGCTATGCAACCCAGGCTGTCTTTGACCTTGTAATCCCCCTGCCTCAGCATCCCTAGCATTGGGCTTAAAGAAATGCAATGACCACACTGGTCACATGAGTCTTGATCCCTCCTGTACATCTGTGGGATGTTCCTGTAGTCCCTGGACCCTGAGTCTGGACTTAACCTGGAACTTTCCTCAATATGGGACAACATCACGTCTTCTGCTTGTGTGTCTCGCAGAGACCACATGCCCACTGTATTTAGGACACTCTAGGATGTTGTAGATCACCCTCCCAACATGGCCTCAGCCAGACCCTCTACTCCAGGCCCTCTCTGCTTCCACACTTTCCACCTGGTATCTACATCTCTTTTCACACTGTTACCTAGAAGTCCTCACTTCCAGCTTCTCTTCCCTGACCCCATGGCCTTCTCCATCTCTCTTACTTAGATCAACGCAGGTACATGCTCATTGGCACTGGCCTGCACCCCCTCCCCTTCCATTTCCCTAGCCCTACTGGTTGCCCCCCAGGAAATGAGTGCTACCCCTCTTTGTTCAGGGTCTTGTTGTGCCAGTGTGGATGTAGGAGGAATATAAGACTCCAGCTCCTCTCCGATGGGTAAGATAAAGAGCTCAGAGTCTACACTCGAAGCTCCATCCACAGTGCATGGATTGTTGAGGTCCCTCCCTCTTGCCATGCCCGGCTGATCTTCCTGTCCTCGCCCCTAGCATTGCCTCTCGGGGAAACCACTTGTCCTCAGATTCTTGTCTAAGAGTCTGCTTTCAGGGACTCACAAGGAGACACCTCCATGTCCTTCCTGCGTGCGGCAGTCGGACTGTGCCTCAGGCCCCCATTTTATTCTCTCACAACTGCCTTGGGATGGCTGAGAACCTTGAAGTCGCAAGTCCAGCCTCACGGTGCTCTTTTAGTAGCAAGGTCATTCTGGGGTTGCAGCCCGGCTCAGGACACCTGGGGTCTCTACAGAGCTTGCGAGTTGCTGCTCGTAGATCAGACTCAAAGGCAGCGCCTTTCTCATGTGTTTTAAAGATAAAGTTTGGTGTTCCCACAGCTATCAAGCAACAGGTACAGGGAGTTAATGCAGAAGAGAAAGCTTGTGTTGGCTAGCACAAAAAAGACCAAATTCACAGATCAGTCCCTTTCAAATGAGTGTAGAGAGGGTCGATTTGTCCTGAAATGGTGTGGGCTATTAATTGACTTCTTGGGAAACATAAAGGCACCTGGATCACACTGATGCTAAGTGTGTCACCACGTTCACATGCAAAGAAAAATTGCACAAGAGCTACAAGCAGCAAAGGGTGAGGAAGGCCTTGGAGCATAGAGACACAAGGAGGGACCATGGCCTGGAGTGCAGACCAACCAAGGGCAAAGAATCCTGCGGTTAATAGTAGCCGATCTGTGGTTACGAGGATATACTATTCTTGCAGGGGACCTGAATTTGGTTTCCAGATGGGTGGCTCACAGCTATTTGCAGCTCCAGTTCCAAGGATTCTGACACCTTCTTCTGGTCTTTGAGGGCACTTTTATCTACATGCTTTCGAGAGTGCACGTGTGCGCATCCTAGGACCTGAAAAATGGCTCAGTCGGTAAAAGAGCTTGCTGCCAGCTCAACAACTCAAGCCTGACCCCTTAAGTTGTTCTCTGACCTCTACAGGTACATTGCGGCATGTGTGTGCCTTGTCCCTCCAACACACACAAAATGAATGAAAACAATGTTAAAAAGAAAAAAAAAAAACCTAAAAATAAGCAGGCCACTCGGGAAACTATCTTGACAAGATTTATTACAGAAAACCAGGAAGAACTGGAGTGGAGTCCTGCTGATCAACTAGTTTTAGCTGGCTCATGATATCCAGTACTCATGACAAATCCTAAAAAGACAAAGATCTGTTCATCTATCGGTAAAACACTCACCATTCGGAAGTTCTTTCATTGTCTGCCTCGCTTTCCTCTTGCTGCAAGAATAGCCTCTTCTGTTGTTTGGTTCCCAGGGGAGTGGGAGGTCCTCTTACCCAGGCGGTGACTTCACAAACAGCATGTGGCTCCCAGGGCATCAGTGATATCCCAGGTCAGGAGAAGGTCTCCCACAGTGGTCCTCATGACATATGGCCCCAGCTGGTCCTAGTTTCCTCTCTGCCCATCTTCACCAGCAGAGATAACCTCGGTGAACTCTCAGCTGCACCTGGAGCCAGTCCTGAGCCCTCTGACCCCTGGCATGGTCGTGGCTTTGGCTGGAGCCTGTGGCTGGTCTTGAAGGGTAGTGACGACCCCAAGCTATGCTGGCGGGGTAGGCTGGGCGGGGAACAGCTGGCCCCTGTGGATTGGCGGCAGTGCAGAAGCTAATCCACTTTTATCTCGTTATGGTGACAGCCGCCCCGGTAAATGGAATGGACTATCGATTTGGGGCTCACTTCCAGCCCTCGGAGTTTCCATCACAGACCTGAGGAGAATAGGAGAAAAGCAACACTTATTAACTCTGGTGCCAGTCAGGGGGCAGGTGCTGGCTGAGGGGTGAGGGTGGGTGCAGTTGAAGAGGGAGGTAGATATAGGCTGAGCGGTGGAGCCATGGGACCTGGGCAGGGAGGGGGCAGCATGCCACACTGCTTCTTTCCGTGTAGGGCACAAGGGCTGTGGTGCTGTTGCACACCTGTTCACAGAGCACACGAGCATCCAGTGCATAAATTCAACCCCATGTGACATCAAGAAACACACATCTGTCATCGGCATATTTGAGAGTTCATTGCTGACATACATCTACCCAGTACCATCACA
>JAQHUG010000031.1:3298144-3320347 GCA_028555095.1 Dicrostonyx torquatus | reverse complement strand
AATCACCTCTCCAGTTCCTAAGGAGGCAATTCTTTTTTTAGTAAATCCAAACTAGTGATGGTAGTTTAACCAGAAGATATTTCCATATTAAAGAACATGTGAATGTATGTAGACACACACACACACACAGAACCAAGAGCTTCACTGAGCACACCCATATACGCATACTCACACTCCCCCCCCATACACATACATGTAAGCACAGACTCACATTCAGAGGCCCACACTGCCAATGAGCAGCCTGCACACACTTAAGCTCACATGTACGTGCATTCACAAGCCAAAACCTTTCCCTCTGCAAGAACAGTCAAAGCAGTGAGCAGACACTGGTTTTAAATCACAAATTCACCCCTTGGTGTCTTTCTCCCCTTGGCTCTGTGGAGGAGTTGGGAGGACTGGGAGTAGGGCGTGGGTGGAGGCAGGGAGAGACCTGGATTCCTCCTCAGGGGCAGGCTGGGAGCCTGTAGGGTTGGAGCTGCATTATTGAGAACCCTGTTCTGCTTTTATCTCCAAGGTAGTCAGACTTGCCTGAGAAGGAGGTCACCCTCAGAAGCAGCATCCCAGGATACAACTTCCCAGGAAAAGAAGCATGGCAGACCCCACCCAGTCTCTTCCTTGCTGCTTAGGTTCCCGTGATGAAGGTTTCCAGGCCTGGCAACAGATTCCTGGAGCCTGGATCCATGAGTCAGGCTGACTTCTCAAGGTGACTCTGATAGGTAGATGCCCTGAAGGGAGAGCATTCTGTCTTATTAGGAGAGCATGCCATCTTAAGAGACCTTTATCTGGGAACCTCAGAATGTGCTGTGTGTCCCCACTTCCTTAAGATCCCATGTCATCTTGGTGATGGAAAATGTCTAATACAAAAGTAGAGTTCTGGCCGGGCGGTGGTGGCGCACGCCTTTAACCTCAGCACTCGGGAGGCAGAGGCAGGCGAATCTCTGTGAGTTTGAGGCCAGCCTGGTCTGCAAGAGCTGGTTCCAGGACAGGCTCCAAAGCTACAGAGAAACCTGTCTCAAAAAACAAAAACAAAAAAACAAAACAAAACAGAATAAAAAAAAAACCCAAAAAAGTAGAGTTCTGGAATTCTGGAAAAGGGAAAGATCCCACACAGGTGTCTTCTCTCTCCCTTAAAAAAAGATTCCATTTTTATTTTTAAATTGTGTGTGTGTGTGTGTGTGTGTCTGTGTGTATCTCTCAGTGTGGGTTTGTAAGCATGCCTGCAGTACCCTCAGAGGCCAGAAGAGGGCATCAAACGCCCCTGGAGCTGGAGTTGTAATCTACCTGATGGGAGTGCTAGAAACTAAATTCAAGTATTTTTCTTTTCAAGAGAGGCATATGCTTGGCCATCTTTTCAGTCTTAGGTCATCTCTTTTATGAAAAAGACAGAGGTCTGGAGGGGAAAACCTTGCCCAGGCCACTCTGAGAGTGGTTGGGATTGGGTCCAGGACTGGCTGGTCCCTGTGTGCCTATTTCCTTTGTCAGGGCAGGTGGGTTGTGCTGTATTGTAACAAGCACCCTCAAGTCTCTTTGGTTGAAGACAACACAGACAGCCAAGGTTAGCAACAGTTTTGCTCACCTCAGTCACTCCAGCCCTAGTTGGTGGTACAGCTGCCATCTTGGATTTACCAGTCATTGGGAGAAGGAAGAGAAATCAGGAGGTTGTGTTAGCAGTTCCGTGTGCTGGCCTGGGATTTGTAGTCATTGGCCAGAACTGGTCACATGTCGCCATCCAGCTATAGGAAGCATGGAAATTAGAAAGAGTAAATATTGTCAATCATGCCCACTTTTCTGTCACCCTCACGTGACCCAGAGACCAGGACCACTGCTGTGTCTGCCAACTTGGGACAGCCCCCAGGCCCTCCCTCGTCTTCACCTACCTAGCCTCCGGGGCTCTGTTTTCCCTCTTCTCTCTGTTTCTAGTAGGTATACCTCCCGCTTCTCCTCACATTCCAGTCTGGGGATTTTACAGTCTAGCTCTGGCTTTGACCCTAACCCACTGTGCAGGGTGATCCAGGTCAGCTTTCTCTCCTTAGCTGGGCTCAATTTTCCCGTGGCTGTGCTGGGATTCTGCCTTCGATCTTGGCCTCCACAGCCTCTTGCCGAAGTGTTTCTGGAGGCCGCTGCTTGTTGAGACAACAGCCCTGGGGGAACAGATTTTATTTTTCTTCCTTTCCTATCCCTGTTTTAGAAGATCCCACATATGTTGGGCCTGAAGGCATCCCACGCGTCCTGGGAGCTGAAGGGGTGATGGCAATCCTGCCAGGAAAATGCCTCCTTGGAGGTGGGTGCTCTCCCCAAAATGGGACTGGGCCAGACCCATCTCCTTCCTCCTCGCTCTCATGGGATGGGGGCAGCTCCTGGGACACTAGAGGGCAATGCTAGACAGTGCACCAGCTAAAGCCTTGCCAGCTTCTTGTCTCTCATTTGGAGACTGCACAAAACAGGGCGCTTTATCGCTTGAGGGATTTAGATGAAACGCAGAGTGTTCGGGTGGTACGGCCATAGACAGCTCAAAGAATTTAGGTTTGATGTCTCGAAGGACATCTGGGCAGAAGTAGTTACTGTGTGAGAAGTGGAAGTTTAGGGAGTCTTCTTTGACCTATATTTAATTTGTCTATAAAGCTCAAACACCTTGCTTTGTAGTTGAAGGTGACCTTGAGCTTCTGACCCTCTGGCCTCCTCCCACGTGCATGCCTCATTATAAAAACAAGCTGCATGCCATGCTGGGGATCGAACTCAGGGCTTTCTGCATACAAAGCGAACACTCTACCAACTGAGCTATACTCCCCAGCTTGTTAATGTTAGTAAAGTTTGTTTTAATCCTAACGCTTGGGAGATGGAGGCAGGAAAAATCAGGATTTCAAGGCCTGCTTCCTTACATCAGGAGTTCGAGTTCAGCCTGTGCTACTTGAGACCCCATCAGAAACAGACAGAACTAAAACTGGAGTCTCGGCTGAGTTTTTGATACTGTGGAATGTGGAGCATCTTCCTGTTTTTCAGAGTCGATCGATATTTTGGTTTTGTAATCAATGCTGAGAACGCCACTTTACATAAACACACAGAACAAAACAGCCGAAGTGTGTTTAGGACCGTTTCAGAAACTGTTGGAAATTCTGTCCTAATCCCAAGCCAGAATTCATTTAATGAGTTTTCATGAAACGCAAGTCAGCAACTCAAACAGCAATTTTTAAAAATCAAACATTCTAGCACAATACAATTCAAAGATACATGAATTTGATACTTACACACTGAAGGATGGTGCTGGGGACACAGGGAAAGATTCTCTTTCTGTAATTAAAGCATTCTGTTTCAACTGGAACAGGAAACTGCGTGGATCTGCATTTCAGCGCATACAGTAGTCTCAAACCTAGGCAAGGTTCGCAGGCAGCGTGCTGCTGCTGTGAGCTAAGAGGGCGTGGAGATGCCCATGCTCTGTGATAGAACCAAGGCTGTGGTGAGGTCACGCGGTGCAGCATGGTCCATCACTGACAGAAACACCTCAGGTTCACTACACTTTTGATTTTGAATTAACTCTTGGCCATTGTGCATTCAGACAACTTTTACCATTGCCAGATTTTTTTGTAACCTGCACATTCAGTTATGTGATCCTACTCGGAACTATGACACAGTTTGAGAAGATAGAGTTTCAAGTCCAAGTTCCCTTGTGCAGTGTATCCTTCCCCACCCCTCCCTACAGACGTGCGCACAATGACACAGGCTTTGTGGTACTTCTTTGTGGTACTAGGGCTGCCTCTGTCAACGACTGGTTCTAGATCCCTTCATCCGCCTGTTCACCACCGGTCCACTCTTCCTTTTCAAAGAATCTTTATTTTATGTGTATGAGTGTTTTGCTTGCATGTTTGTCTGTGCACCACGTCCATGTTTGGTGCCTGCAGGGGCCAGAAGAGGGTGTCAGAGCCCCTTGCCCTGGACTTACTGATTATTGTGAACCACTACATGGAGGCTGGGAATGGAACCCGACTCCTCTGCAAGAGCGGCCAGTACTCTTAACTGCTGAGTCCCTTTCCGGCCCCACCTCTGCCGCCTTTAGATTTGATTTATAACTGCTCCCGTGTTCAGGCCACAAGGCTTTTTTGTGGTCTCCCACCTGAGATCCTTAGCTTAGCCAAGGGGAGGTCCCTGCTGTCACTTATTGAGTGCCCATTGTATACCAGAGGCTGTGTCACATTTCAGAATCGCCAGGCTGGAGGATTAAGCACTCCTCTAGGGGTGGGTGTCTCTTGCTGCTGAGTCTCTGGGAGGTCTTGCTCTTCCTCCCTCCCTAACTGGGATGCAAATATGTCCCCAAGAGCAAGGCACGTCCTCAGCTGTAAGTCTGTGTCTATCATTTCTAGGTCCCAAAGAAACTAGCCTCGAAAAAGATTCCTGCGGGCTTCATGCAATCAAGAAACAGGGTGGGACTTAGGGGGGAGGGCTCCCCCCCAAACATTTCATTCTCTTTCTCTCTGCCCTCCCACAATCTCCACCCTGCCCATTGTCCTCATTAAGGCCACTATTGCTGTGATGAAATGCCACAGTCAAAAGCAACTTGGGGAGGGAAGTGTTTATTTGGCTTATACACCCTGAGTCACCTTTCATTGAGGGAAGTCAGGACAGAAATTCAAACAGGGCAGGACCCTGGAGGCAGGAGCTGATGCAGAGGCCATGGAGGAGTGCTGCTTACTGGCTTGCTCCCCATAACTTGCTCAGCCTGCTTTCTTGTAGAACCCAGGACCATTAGCCCAGGGATGGCATCACCCACAATGGGCTGGGCCCTCCTGCCCATCAATTACTAATTGTACTAATTGAGATAATACCCTTATGGATTTTCCCAGTCACAGTATCCTCCTCTCAGATGACTAGCTTTTGTCAGTTTGGCATAAAACTCTGCCTCTGCAGCATGCTCATCCAACAAACCCCGAGTCACCACAGCAGAGAGAAACCCTTTCTCTCTGCCAGCCTGTTCCTGAGATGGGGAGTCTCAGTCATTTAGTGCAGGATGGCCCCTAGGCACGAGCCAACTAGTATCCCCCCCCCCCCCCCGGCTTAAGACAAGATTTCTCTGTATTTCCCTGACTGTCCTGGAACTCCCTCTGTAGACCAGGCTGGCCTGGAACTCACAGATCCACCTGCCTCTCTGCCTCCCAACGGATTAAAGGTGTGTGCCACTGCTGGTCCTGTCTCCTCTCTTTGCAGCCACAGGAGCTGCCTCAGAGAGGTGAAGTGATCTCCAAGACACACAGCAGGTGAGCCAGTGGTAAGCTCCTGTGATCTGACTCTAGTCCAGTGCTTCTCCCCTCACCAAAGCGGCCAGGTTCTGACCTCTGGGCATCTCTAGCTGGCGATTTCCCTGTGGCTTAGGGTCTGATGACTGCAGCATGACCCTGGAGCCTTTCCCGTGCCCACGGCTGCTGTGTGGCTGAGACAGAGGCTGCGGCTTGGCCCCACACCCACTTTCTCCCTCTTCCCCAGCTCCTCTCATTTTTCCTCTGAAAGGGAAAAATTAATAGAAAATGTAAGTGAGCAATCTCACAGCCGAGGCGGGTTTTCATTATTTGCGGCTGGGGAAGGCAGGCCGGGATGCGGGTCCCAGCGAAGCGTGGATCTTGCCAGAGCCTCGGGGAGATAATTGAGCATCGGCAGGCGCAGGGCGGGTGCTGTGAGCAGGCTGTATTATCATTAGAATTTACATGACACATTAGCCAGAAGTGGCGGCGTTCATCTCTCTAACCAAATCCCATTTACCAAATGAGCAGCCTTGATACCAGCCACCAGCTGGCTTAGTTCCCTGTGGCCTTCTGCTCAGAGCATTCTGGTGGCCTGCTGTCCCCCTTGGGCAAGAGTGAGAAGCCCCAACATCTACTGGAAGCCCATTCTGTGTTAGATGTTTTTGTGCTTCCCCACTCCCCACATCCTCACTGTGGGCTGCTGGCATTAATTAGACCCATTTGATGGACAGGGAAACTGAGGTAGTGAGGGTCTGTTTCAGTTTTGCATTGCTTTCCTGATTAGTAAACTTTAGAAACTGGACTCTGAAGCCAGAATTTCTGGATTTCAATCTTGATTCTTTCTGTTGTCAGCTGTGTGGCTTGGGCGAGTCACTTAACCTCTCTGAATCTTCCCGTCTTCACCTTGGAGACGTGCTAATGATGGTGCCTGCAGCTGAGCTGTTGTGAGGATTGAGAACAACACGAGGGTAGAGAGATTAACCCCGAGTGAACTTTCACTTTGCGAACATTTGACATCAGTTATTACTGTTACTATTTTTCATGCTGACATTCAACAGACACACGCCCCTAAGTGAGGATTGTTAGGCATTCGGCATTCAGAATGGCCTTTGATTCTCCGGACAACACTGTCCCCGTTCAG
This sequence comes from Dicrostonyx torquatus, assembly GCA_028555095.1. Classification (NCBI taxonomy): domain Eukaryota; kingdom Metazoa; phylum Chordata; class Mammalia; order Rodentia; family Cricetidae; genus Dicrostonyx; species Dicrostonyx torquatus. The sequence goes on along the minus strand of JAQHUG010000031.1, from coordinate 3,313,978 downwards.
AGGCTCAGGTGAATTGCTTGCACAAGGTCACCCGGCTCCAGAGTAGAGAAGCTGGATTCTGAACTGGAATCTGGTCTTTCTGAGATCAAGACCCCCGAATTCTTTCTGACCGTGCCAGCTGTTTTCCCCATGGATGGAGTTTTCCCTTAGATCAGTATGGTGACCTTGCCAGTCCTCAGGCTCCCAGTCCAGCCTCTCTGTCCCCTCTTCCTGTCTCCCAGGCAACCTGTGTGTGTGTGTGTGTGTGTGTGTGTGTATCTGTATCTCTTGGTATTTCTGTGTATGTGTCTGTCTGTCTATGTAACTGTGTTTCTCTGTTTCTTTCTGTGTGTCTGTCTCTCACTGTATGTCTGGGTATCTATGTCTCTCTGTGCTTCCGTGTGTCTGTCTCTGTGTGTGTTATCTCTGTGTTTCTGTGTGTGCATGTGTGTGTGTGTCCATGTCTATTCTGCCTTCTGCGACGTCTGTCGCCAGCCCATCACTCACTCAGGGGAGGTGAAGAGGGTTAACGACAGGGAACCCCCGACTGAGCACCTACTATGCGCCAGGCCCTGGGGCCAGACAGTGACGAATGAGATGCAGCCTCCAATGACAACACAAAGGGTATCACCTGACAGAACATGATTAATTGCTGGGAACTACATAGGCAGCGGCTGAAGTTTGCAGGCTAAGGCTCTGCACCAAGCAGAGTCACAACTACGGTGGTGGGAAGGGCTTGCCTATAGCCAGGTACTTGTTGGGTGCCTACTGTGTGCCAGTGACTCTTCTAGGTGCTTAGGACTGTTGCTGGGAACAGCCTAAGCAAGGTGTCAGCTCCCCTAGAGTTTACTGTCTTCGGGGAGGGCACCAAGAATAATGACCTAAGGCTGGTCTGGGGGCACCTACTGTTAATGTCAGCATTGGGGAGGCTAAAGCAGAAATGCAAGTTCTGGGTTAGTCCTGCTACAGACTGAGGCGTGGTCTCAAACAAAACAAACAGACAACAGAAATGCGACAGTAAGGATGACACAAGGTGGCTGATTACTCTGAAGGGCGCGAGAAGGCAGGGCTTCACATCTGAGGGTAAGCTGCACTGGGAGATAGAGCCAGTCATCAGAGAGCTTATGGGAAGGGGGTTGCAGGCCCAGACAAACAGTGGAGGCAGCAGTAAAATCAGAGAGGAGGAGCTTGGCCTAGGCTGGTGTGGAAGGGAGCCGAAGGAGGCCTGTAGGACCAAAGGCCCCGTCCCCAGAGGGCTTAGTCGACCCTCTCTCTTCTCTGTGGCCTCTTGGTTTGTATTTGTCTCCCCCCCCCCCGCAATGTCCTTTCTGCTTGAAGGTCCTGTGGATGCGCACTGAAGGGCACGGCCAGCTCTTTGACCTAGGGTCCCCTCAGACAGCCTCTTTACTCTCTCTTTGCTGCTCCTTCGGTTAGCACTCCAGTCAGGAGCTTTCTGCTGCTGGGTCTTTGTTTTTTCTGCAGCCTTCAGTTTGGAATCCCAGCCCTGTTCCCATGTGGCCAACTCCTATGCATCCTTTTAGGTCTCCTCCTTTGCGTCCCTTTGCCCCCCCCCCCCCAGCTGCCTTTTCCAGAGAGCATCCCTTACTGTATTATAGCCATCCCTTGCGGGATGTGGGGCCTTACTCCTAAATGTCATTCATGAGTCACAGAGCCACGTCTCTCTTTTGTCTGTAGCTGTGGCTTGGGGAGGAAGTAGGGGTGCTGGTTGGGGCTTGCAAACTCAGGTCTTTGGGATGTCCCTCAGAGTCCTGCTGAGGCTGGAGGAGACCAAAGCAGGTTGTCCCCACCTGGCCCTGCCCCCAACGAGGGGGGGGGAGATACCTAAGCTGGGGGCGGAGCCGCAGCTGTGTTCCTGAGCTGATGCTTCTGTGTGCCAGGAAATGACTTGGAGATGCTCTGTCAAGCACAAGATATAAATTGCAGGCCGTTTTTAAACGTTTGGAGAGATTGCTTTTTGAGTGGCAACCTGCATCTATGTGTAACAGAGGGGGCGGGGCAGGGGCTCAGTTACTTTTCTCTATTTGTTCCCTTCCTAGGGGCTTACTTCCTTTTGGGCCTGGCAGGTCCCTTACTCAGCCTGGGGTAAGAGGCAGAGCCTGTGGGAATGGTGGAGACTGACCGTGGGAGCTGGGCAAGGGTGGTGGGCCAAGCCCTTTTCTTGCTCCTGTCTCAGACAAGAAAGGCTCAGGGACGCACCCATCAATGCTTCCCAGCTTGTGACTTCCAGGGTCTTGATTTTATTGCAGCTTTCTCATTTGAGCCGACTCAGCAGAGCCCGCAGAGGCCCCAGTGCAGTTTAGACATGCTTTCCAGACCTTTGGGGCCATAGGCTGGGCCCGGGGGTCTCCTGGGCCATGAGGTGGGTGAGAGACCATCTGTCAACTCTGACGATTGCCATGGGGGGTCACCTGCTGACCCCAGAAGCAATTATTCACTGGCTCCTTCCTTCCTTCGTTCACAGTAGAAAGGTTTTGAGTGGCTACTCAATGCCCAGTGTGGTCTGGGACTAGAAATACAGAGAGAAATGAAACTAAATATGATCTCCGAGTGGAGTTTACACACACATTTCCCCTTTAGTTCAACATCTTCTTCTCCCCCACCCCCATTTCACTCGTCCTGTTCCACAGTGGCACCCACACTGTAAACAATCCCCCACTAACTACACCCCCAGTCTAGCTTCCCTGTCTAGTACAGCAATAGCGATCCTCACTTCTACATCCAGGAAGGATGGGGGAAGCAGGGTAGAGCAAGAATCTGTGATCAAACTTACAGAGAAAGGAAGGGCTTCCCTCCCTGTCAGGAAGGGGCTAGCTGCTGTCCCTGTGCAAGGGGACCTGCCCTGGTACACAGTCTGGGGTAGCCATTCAGGTGGAGGAAATAGCTCCTGGGCATGCAGGGGCTGGACTGGGCTAGGTTTAAGGCAGTTAGCATATGATTTCCATCCCTGGCCTCGGAAAGGAGTTGGCATTTCCTCACCATGGTTGAGAGGATTCCCAGGGGACCTGGCCTTCCCACTGCACACAGAAAGCTGGTTACAATTTGAGTTAATGCTCCTTAGAAGGAGCCGATGGGTCCCTCAGGGGCCTTTCAGGAGATTACAGATTGCGTTCAAGCCCATTCACCCTGGAGAGAGAGGAAGGCGAGCTCACTGCATCGGTTGTCTGAGCCCAGAGGCTAGGACAATGGGCCAGGCATGAGCTCGCCTAGAGTGAGGATGGGGGACACAGAAGAAGAGCTGTACACAGGCCACGTGTATGATCACTCACCTGGCCTCAATGCCGCCTGTCGGGTGTGTTATCATGCTTGTGTGACATATGAGGAGACAGACACAATAGAGGGGAAGACATCACATCACATCACATCTTTGGTAGTTCTGAGAGTTGAACTCAGGCAGCCTGGCCCCAAAGAGGTGGTGCTGTCCACTGAGCTACACGGTGAATCTGGGAAACTGGACTTGGACTACAAGCAAATGGGTCCATCTAGGAAAGTGCAGAGCCCTGGACTGGAGTCATGTGCCAGTTGGGGCTTATACCATCTTAGAGAATGATTCCTGCCTATAGTATCCAGTGGCTTAAGGGGAGATGTGGGGCGCAAATCTCTGTCCCCTCCCTACCTTAGAGTCTAGGGATATTCTACTGCTATCCTTGTGTCCCCACCTGCCTGGATGCTGTGCTCTCTTCCCACATAGATGCCTAGGCAGAGAATGCTTGTGGGATATTTTGGGAAGGGATGCTCAGGACTGGGGATGAGTCTGCTCTGGCCTGAGGGAGGTCTAGGGGCCTGGTAGCAGCAAGAAAAGCTATATTATGAGTTAGACACACTCCAGATCCTGGCAACCCTGCCTCTTGTCCTGGGACCTACAGACACTCAATAGCCGACCTCAAGCTGGGCCATGGGATACTTCTGAAGCTCCTAACCTGGAGGTATGGGGGGTGGCATGGGTGTAGCTCAGAGACAGTCAAAAGCCATTACCCTAGAACCCAAGGATCTCAGCCCTCTGTCTCTGGGGGGTCTTGGGTAACTAAAGTGTCAGGTCACTTTCTATCTTAGACATCAACTGGCAGCCCCACTTAGACTGTATAGAAATTCCACAGTCCTTTTATCTCAGCTTCCTGGGTCATGTCAGCGATCTCGGGTCTTAGAGACAGAATGTGTGACCACCTGGCTCCTGGACGAATGCTGTGGATAATTCACAGCTGTGTTACACACTGGCTTCTCTGGACACACTCTGGCTCTTGGCCTGGGCCTGCAGCACTGACTGATCACCTGATTTGTCTCAACAGGGAGGGAGCCCGTCTTTCTCCCACCCTGGATTTGGAGTCAGGATCCCTTTGTCTGTGCTTTTGGGACCTCATCCCACAGCATTGGCACTGATAGAGGTATAAACAATGAAAAACTCTGAGTTACAACATAAGAGACAGAAACAAAGGACAACGTCCCTGTGTCTCCAACTGTCCTCTAAATTTCATCTCCCCAGTTTATTGGCTCATTTGGGCTAATAGGTCTATTTTAAGTGGCCACTTCTAGGCATTAAGTGGGTTTCAGCTACAAAATTATAATGTGCAGTCTCAGATAAGAATCCACATTTCAAGTTTGCTTCAATGTTGACTTTTACTCTCCCCTAAGCCAGAACAGCTGACAGCTTGCAGGGGACAGGGCCTGTGGCTGCTCTGGGAAGGGGCAGGAGGAGGGGAGAGGTGACAGCCCTTCTACAACTGGGTCTGGGTTGAGTTTTGTGTTCCTAAGACTGACTGATAGCAACTCCTTCGTCCTCCCAGCTTCTGGTCTCTAGGGGTTCCCTTCACAGGCGCTCTTGCCTCTCCAGGCAGTCAGTCCCCTTGCTCAGTACCTAAAGTAGTGGCTAGTTGTTTCTCTCCTTGGCTCTGCGTTAAACATTCCTGCAGTCTTTGTCCCCATAGACCCTGGGTGTATCAGCTACACCCAGGGCAGGGCTCCTCCTGCCCCAGGATACTCAGGTTTCCCAGGCAGAATTAGACTGAGGAGGACGCTTGGCTTTGGTAGGTAGCATGTTTTGTATCATGGTGCCTCAACTCCTTGTTATGTATGTAATGGAAAACACTTCTTGCTGTCTGCCACCCAAGAGGGTCGCCAATGGGTCCACCCCTCAGAGGTGTCTTAGGAAAAGCATCAGAGCTAATTAGGATACTGAATCCCAGCTCCATCCTAAATGAGCTCTGTGACCGCAATAGCTGATTTAGCCAGCTTCTGTCATCTGTAAAAAAAAGACACCAATACTACCTTAGAGATGGCTGAGAAGAATAAATGATATAACCAAAGCATGTGGAGGATGCCTGGCGCGTGTTAGCACCAAGTGACAATGGGCCATCATTCTTATTACCCGTAAACTCTGGGGCTAGAGAGACAGTGGCGAGAGCATAACTCAAGGAATCAGGAGGAAGAGCCACACAACTAAACTCTTCTGAGCCTCAGTTTCCACCACTACAAAGTGGGCCTTTCATGAATGCTTTCTGTCTCAGGGCTCTTGGGCAGATTTATTGAGATTAATGTGTGATGCTCGGAGCTCGTGGCTTAGTTTATGGAAGGCAGTTGATAAAAGATAGCCACTGTCTTCTATTACTGATGGGAGACGGGCTTTTCCTAGAGGGCTAAGAAGCACCAGCGTTCTCACGGACTCCTTTAAATCAGCCACCCCTCCCTGGCTTATCTGCTCCACTTTAATCACCCAAGAAACAGTGGAGGGACCCAGATATTCCCAGGAAGCCCTTGATTTATAATTACTGTTCCTCTCAGGCGGTAATTTCTCCCCCACCAACCCCATTCTGGTCTTGCGTGCTGGAACACAGTTAGCTCTCCATTGTCAGAGCCGGGAACTTCAGTATCAAATTAAAGGCAAACAGATGGATCTTGCTCATCTGTGTTTTTCTCAAGTCCCTCAGCTGTCCTGGAAAAAAACAGGGCAGCAATGAGGACATCTCTGGCCCGCCTTGCTAATGAGCAAGCTCATTTTCCTTGTCCTCCTCCTGCCACAAGGAGAGAAGGATTGTTTCTCTGTTTGGCAAGCCAGTATCAATATTTCCAGAGTGATGCAATGAGGAAAATGGCCCCAGGCTTGATCAGTGATTGAGACTGCGGAAGACGGCTGGGCAGGGGGCTCTCTTCTTTCTGGTCTCCCCTCTACTCAGGTATACCAGCCCAGTGGAAAGCCAGGCGAGGGACCTCCCCTGCCACTCCCCGGTGAGTCATCATTTCCCACCTCTCCTCTCTGCCAAAAGGCTGCCTTGCCCATCCTCTGTCAGATGGAGGCCCAGGCAGAGCAAAGGTTGTGCCCGAGTTCATAGGGTAAAAATGGAACGGGGTTTCCCAGCTTACTCTTCCGTGCTTTCCCATGATATTGCAAGCTATATAGTCTTTTAGGAAGTGAAATCTCAACTCACAATATAGCACAGACAAAATCAGAGGTGCTTAGAATAAAGTGTGGCCAGAAGGAATGAGAGAGGCAGGGGCTCTGTCTGGGGGACTTCCATTCACGGTGACACTTAAATGCCTTTAAGGAACCCTGGGGCTCTATGGACCTGGCTTGACAGCTCCCACAGTAAACGCCTATCATTTTTGATTCTTCGTATCTATATTTGGGAAGAAAATTCACAGGTCTGTAGCCTGGGTGCTTCTAAATCAGCTAAATGTTTGGGGTCCTGTTTTTTGGCCTTCTTTCTACTATGGACATTGAGGAAGAAGGGATGGGGATTCTACCCCCACCTTTAGGAGGAAACTCTGTTTTTTTGGAACATGCCGTCACTCCACTTGGCCCGGTTTCGTGTTTGCCTTGGGGTGCAGTGAGAGCCAGCCTATGATGGCCACCCCCATCCTCTACATCATGGAGGAGGCAGTCCAGGGTTCTCAGCCTCTAGCTGTCTGCATCCAACTAGGAGGACACCTGATTGTCACAAGAGGTCTACTGTAAGCAGAGTCTTCTCAGCCCTAGGACAGAGAAAACATCATGGTGACCTGGCGTGTTGGAAGACCCAGAGAGGTGGAAGGCTTGAAAGTGACAGATGAAGTTCCTGGTCCCAGTGTTCCGTGTGGCACTGCTCCTTAACTTCCTGTGTTCATTTTTTATTCAACAAATGTCGGTGTGAAACCCTGGGCCCTGGCTGGTTGCCAAGGATACGCGCTGGCTGGGAGGGCTGCTGGGTGCGAAGGGCAGGGCTGCATGGAATGCTCAGGTCCGCTGTTCACACGTGGGATGCTGTGCTGGCTGCAGTGTTTTCTTCTCAAAGGGAAGTGGCATTATACCAGCTACTGGCTTCCACGATTTATTTATTTATTTTTAAATCAATCAATCAATCAATTAATTCATTTTCACGAGAAGCTATCCTCCAAAAAAGAATGATGAGTGATTACCAGGGCTGGGACTGTCTTAGCTTCTGATAGCCCCATGACTCTAATCATGCCTACTTGGCAGCTGAAATGATTGAGAAGCTGTTCCATGATGCTCCCGATGCCACGGAGTTTATGTGAACTTCAGCACACAAGGAGGATGGAAATGGGCCTTGAGGAACTGGGTAGGGTGCTGACTTTTCCCCTTATCTGACACAGTTTCAACACATATATCTGAATACTGTGGCCACAGGTCAGCTTTCTCATTGTACAGAAAGGGAAACAGAGGCCTTCAGATGGTTAGACTTGATTAAAGTCACCAAGCTAGCCAGTAGCAGAGCTGGTGCCTACACTGGGGTCTCCGGACCTTGTCCTTGGTTGCACCTGGTAAACTGGAGCATCATTAGGCCACATGGACATCCTCTTCATCCTTTGCAATCAGCATTCTGAGTCTTTGCTCTCCTGCGGTGGAGCTGGACTGGGCTGCGGTGGGGGTGCGTGGTGGGATTCAGGGAAGAAGCGGTTCACTTCAGAGGCAGCCCCTGGCTCTGACTTGCCTTCTAACTTCCTCAAGTTTCTGGCCACACAATTAAGCGCTTGCTAATAAACCATCAGTCTTGTCTCACAAAGAGTGTGACAGGCCTCCCGCTGGTGCCCTTCTCCTTTGGGAGGGGGATCAATGCCTTATCTCAGCTGGGCCTGTGTGCAGAGGAAGGAGGGAAATGAAAGCACTTAATTAAGGCGCAGGGGAGTGGAAAGGGAATGGGCCTTGCCATCTCTGGCTCCCAGTGTCCGCTCTCTGAAGACATCATGTGGTAGCAGAGTCCAGGGGTCCCACAGCTGCTTAGGGGCTCTACTCAGGCCATAGCCCTCTGTGGGAGAACTCAGGAAAAGACGGTGAAGATTAGAGACTCCCAGGGCTCAGCTACAGCTTGTCTCCAGTGTACCCACCCAACTCTTCCCTGCCCAACCCAACCCAGTCTAACACTGATCAGGCCTGACCCTGGCAGTGAGCTGGAACCATGAGCTGATGGAACTCTGCCATTGGATCATGAATTCCGTGTTCTTTCAGGTAAGAAAAGCGTCCTGGGCCCTGTTTCCCCTTGTGCCTGTGAACGGAAGGCTTGGTGCTTTGGAGAGGAAGGAACTGGGTGAGCTCAGTGGCCCAAGCCTCTGCTCTAGGTTTTGGATGTAGAAGCCTTCCCATAGGACCCCCTCCCCCGTGCTTGAGGACATGGTCATCAGCGGCTGGCACTGTTTTTATTTTGCCCTCCCCTTTATCTTTTTCTTAAAAGGCGGGGTCCTGTGGGGAGTGGTGATGAATGGTTTTACTCCTAAAACAGTTGCCAATTTGGAACCCTTTGTCCTGTGGTGAATTTTCCCTCTGAGGTTCTTCCTCTCTCTGGACGAGCCTCTGTCCTCTGTGGGCCGGGCTGTTGACACGTGCCATCTCTTGTTTCCTTGGCTTCTGCATCCTTTGTTCTTAGTTGGGTCAAATTACCCGCCTAGGCACCTACAGTACCCTGCTGCCTCTGGCCTAGGGAGAATCCCTACCACTGGGGCTCCCGGTTCACTCTAGCCTTTTAAACCTGGTCCAAAACAAGCAGGTGGCTGTGACTATGACAGCCCTGCCTGCAGGGGGTGGAGGGGGCAGGTAGGACCACTGCCTCCCAATCCCAGAGGAGCTGCCTTGGTGTGGCCCTGGCTCTGGCTATTATTCCAGGGCACCAGGAGTGGCGGATGGAGGAGTTTCGTGCAAAGGTCAGACCCGCAACTTCATCCTGCTTCTCCACTACCTGCAAGGGACAGGCGTAGAGGAACCGAACTGGATCTCCCCCTTTAAGCCCAGGCTGTGCTTGTTTCAGTGGCTCTCTCAAGAGCTCTTCATGCTGCCCCCACGAAACCAGCTAACTGAGATAATGCATTCATCCAGGGGTGTTCTCTGAGGCAGCAAAAGGGGTGGTGGAGACTGAGCGACCTCTGACATGACCTGTATTGAGCTTTATGTTAACATGAGTGTATACAGGATTATCCTCACATATAACTGTGCAGCTCTGACCTTGCCCTCTGTCCCTACTGTCCATCCTCACCAGAGCATAGTCTGAGCTGGAGAGAGAGAGAGAGAGAGAGAGAGAGAGAGAGAGAGAGAGAGAGAGAGAGAGAGCTAGCTCAAGGCCCATTTTTATCCCACCCTTCCCTCATCTCTTTCTTAGGGTCTGGTCCCTAATCCACACTCGCTCCTAAGTCCCATCCTTCCCAGCAGGGCTGCTTTTTGACCAGTTCACAGAGCAGGGTTACCTTCTCTCTGTTCATGAGCAGGAACCTCTTTCTTTTTGAGCTGCCCTCATACTCGCAGTGCCTCCCCCCCCCCCATTGCTCTAGCCATTGCTTTCTTGGCAGCTCAAGCAGGTGTCTTTAGCAGCACTGGTGAAGCAGGATGACAGCTCACACTTTTCAGTCTGTCTGTGGCCTCCCTGCGCCAGGCTCTTATGGGGCCCTTGTGGGGACATACTCAGCAGTCACAAACTGGGAGACCCTGAGCATAGCTCAGTGATGTGCTGGAACTCGCTCATACTGGCTTTGAGCACAGTTACATGTTCAGAAAATTTGCCAGGCAGATAGGAAGCTGTTTGAAGGTTTTTGTTTGTTTGTTTGTCTTTATGTGTTTTAGGCAAGTGCTCTGAACCACTTTCTCAGCCCTATAGCTTGACATCAACACTGGTAAGACTATTCACACCACGGCCATTGGCAAGTGCTGCCATGACCCCTTGTGTTCTCACCGGTTTTCTAGCATACTGCTGAACTGGGTGACGCTCATCCTGTGGGTGACCCTTTATCAAGGGGCTCAGGCACTGCTGGGTAAACCGTCTTCCCTTCTACGTCCCCAGGTGACAGATCAGAGGCTTGTGCCGCAAGGACATAGTCCGTCTTCCCAGTCTGGCCACTTCTCTGCTCTCACAGTGACGGCTCGTCAGTGGATGCATCCTTGTATTGGATTTCTGCCTTCCTCACTTTATGTGCTCCAACCGTGACTCTTACATCTTCGGACACACTCTCTTCGTAAGCTGTTTCTTTGCAAGCTATTGTCCCAGGCAAGCTTGGGCTCTTCCTTTAAGTACAGGCTATATCTGTTTTCTTTGCCCAGAGGGAACCTGATCTGTGCTTTCATTCTCGCGGTTTTTCTATTCCTGTGTCTAGGTTGGATTGTACAGAGTCTCCCCAAAGCAACAACTCCTGATTTGCCTTCGAGCACCTTTAGTCGGAGTGGAAAGGACTTTAAAATATTCAGTTGACTCAGGCAGCAAAAGGAACATTTTTTTTTTTTCTGGCCTGGATGTCACCTGTGAGTCTCTGGCTTTGATACGTGCACGGCTTCCCTCTCTGATTGACTTAGTTTCCATTTGCAAGTATGACTGCCACCTGGGTGGCCTCCTGTGACTTACCTCCCTCGCCACTTCCCAGCCACAGCTGCCTCTATCCTCAAATCATCAAGTTGAGGTAGCTCTTCCCCAGACACACGTTGTATGTCTTCATCTCATTTCCAGTTTCTACCTCAAAGCTGCTCATACTCCGCCCACTGACATGTGATCTGCGACTCAGTTTCCCATTACCAGCTGACGGGTGGCACCCAGTTGCAAGGATTGCAATCATCTAAGCAGGTCCGGGGACAGCTGGAAAGATTTCTAGCTAACTGGATCAAGGACAGTAGCTATGGCCGTCCTCTGCCTGTCTCTTTGAGGTTGTCACATTCCAAGGAAATTAGGTTGGGCAGAAGGGAAGAAGATTGGGCACTCTTCTCTCTGTTCCTCTACTAAAGAACAACAGGATAAGAAGACTTAATGGGGATAATTAACTATTAATCAGATGATTTTAGGGAGACTATTCTAGATTATTTGGTTAAGCATAATGATGGATGCTAATTCTGTGGTCATTTGTTATAGCAACAGTAGAATACCATTGTTCTCACATAGAACCTTATGAGCACAAGAAAACAAAACAAAACAAAAAAGACCTTTAGACCCCCAAAGTTTCAGAGCCTGCCTGTTGTAGCAGCTAATGAAGTTCACACTGACTAATGCAAGACCGGTTAGCTACCAGTCAGCTACCAGTCAGCTACCAGCCAGCTACCAGCCTCACTGTAGTGTGGCAGCAAAGAGAAGAGACTGGCTGGGTTCTCAAGCATGTGAGGCCCAGTGTGGGACTCTTGGAAAGTTGATGGTCTCAGTACGGGTGGGTGTAGCATCAGTCCATGGCTATCACAAAATCCCCAAAGGCTGGGTACTTTATAAAGATAAGAAGTTTGTTTAGGTTCTGGTTTTCGAGCTGGAAAGTCCAGATAGCATCATACTGGCTCCGGTGAGGGACTCCTTGGTTGAGTCACATCATGGTACATGACATCATGGTGCATGACATCATGATGCATGACATCATGGTGGGAGCATGAGTCAGAGGAGCGATCACGTGGAAAAATAGGAAGGCAGGTAGTTAGGAAGGGCCAGACTTTATATTCTGTAACAATACACTCACACAGGAGATAACAGGAGTTCCCTGAGACCTACCTTAACCTCTTCTAAGGGGACAACTCCCCCACCGGTGGCATGACTGTGCACATGGCGCTACTTCTTTTATGTGTACACATATGCAGGTGTGTGTGGATGAACACGCATGTGTGTGGAGGCCAGAGGACAACCTCAGGTGTCATTCCTTAGGAATATCACCTGATGTTTGAAACAGGGCCTCTTCTTGACCTGCTGCTTGCCTGCTAGGCTAGGTTGACTGACCAGTGACCCTCAGGGACCCACTTGTCTCTGTCTCCCCAGTGGATTACAGATTGTGCTACCATGCCTGGTTTCTTTATGTGGGTGACAGGGGTCCAAACTCAGACCCTCATGCTTGTGTGGCCAGCGCTGTCCAACTGAGCCATCTCCCCAGTCCTAGGTTATTTCTTAAACGTCTCTCCACCTCTATACTGCCACCCTGAGGATCACAAATCCTTGGGGAAACAAACCATATCCAGATGGCCACAGTGCTCAAAGTTGGGCTGCCATCTCCAGAGTCCCAGGAGACAAGAAAGTGGATCAACAGGAGAAGTACAGATGGCAAGAGGTCCATGTAGGGGACCCCACAGCAAAGTATTGATTGAACGTGAGGCTGGAACCTCAGCCTCCGCATGTGTGAGGCGTGGGTGTGAGTGGGACCTGATGCCTGGGTGTGTTTGTGCCACAGGCACGAGTGTGTGGGCACCGTGTGCTTGCTCCTAGCTGGCGCCTCATCTCCAGCCCCTGGATCTCCAGGGTTAACACTCCGCTCAGGCGCTGCGAAGTGCAGTCTCTCCACATTGGTAATTGAAATCAATTTCTCAGCCTTATCTTTAGGAAACCTATATAGTCTAGACTGTAATCTGAAAGCTTGAGCTCGGGCAACTTTTAAATGAAAACCCTCTGCCTAGGGGGGAAGAGGAAGAAAGGAACAAGTGCCTCACCTCTTGTCACAATTTCTCAAGCACAAGTGGGGTGGGGGTGGGGGTCTTGTATTTTCCTTCGGTGGTTAGCTTTGAGTATGTCGAAGGGTACTGGAGGATCTGTGAGTGTACGTGTGGGTGAAGCAGTGAGTGCTTTTGGAGTGCATTGCACACACGTCTCGGTGATGAAGTGTATGTGTGTGTGTGTGTATGTGTGTGTGTGCGCGCGCGCGTACGTGCGCAAGACTGGACAGTTGTGCAATGACCATCTCTTTGTGTTTGTTTTTGCCTCTGAACTGAGGAGGTGGGTGACTATTGTAGAGATGTGTGCAGGTGCGTGGAATAAGGTCACAGACTGATAATTGTGACTGGACCCCGACACATGCTCATGTCACTCATTTCAGAAGGTGTTAGCCAGTGGGGTGTCACCTCTCCATTCTTCTGGGCTCAGAACAGCAAAGGTATTCTCTTTGCTACCTCCAGTGACTTTACCGATGTGCCACTCACTCCTCAAATCCTCCTCCTCATCTTTTCTGGACCCACAAGGAGGACCAGACTCCCATTGGCTACTTGAAATGTTTCTCCAGCATCTCCCCCTGTTCCTTGAATCCTTTCCAGCTCTTTTCTAAGGAATAGAATTCCAGCAGGCAGGAAGCCTGGCATAGCTCAGTCTGCAGCTCTGGCCATAGGGCATCCCCCATTGGTCTCTAAGAAGGTTGGGAGTGAGGCAGGAGGAGGCTGAGGCCCCTCCCTGAAGATTCAAGGTAGGGCAGAGAGCAGGTGTATGCTCCCTCGTAACAGCCTATGCAGGTGAAGGCAGCTCCTGCTTTTGTCCCTGACCCCTACCCCAGCAGAGGGTCCCCATTCTCCTTGAAGCCCCGTGGATTTCTCATTTGAAGTCAATCAGCCTTGAAATCCTTGCTAGTGACTGCAGAGTAATTGTGGAACTGGTAATCAATGCCAGAAGCTCAGCTGCCCAGGGTGGGGGAGGCAGAAGCACAGCCTCCCCTGAGCTCCTGGAAGAGGGAGTGACCATGGGCTCAGAGGGCCCAGTCCAGAGGAAGCCTCACCCCATCTGGGGCTCAGGCCTCCAATTCGGATCGAGAGAGACTGTAAGGGAGGCAGGAGGACCTTGTAGCAATTGCTTTCCACACAGGGACAGGGTGGCTATGATAGCAGAAGAGACATGTGTCTTGATGGCCCAAGGACAATCAGGAAGTTGGGGTGGACATGAAGTCTGCATGGAAAGTCAGAAACCCAGCTTTGAGTTTGTGATGAGCCATCATTAGTCACAGAGTGTCTGAGACCCACATTTCTGACTGCTAACAAGGGACCCCTGGTCCTGAGGTGATTTGAGGAAGAAGGGCAGTGACTGGTGTGGACGCTGGGATGATGGTGGTGTGGCTGTGGTGGTGATGGCTGGGGTGATGGTGGTGTGGCTGTGGTGGTGATGGCTGAGGTGATGGTAGTGTGGTTGTGGAGGTGGTGGCTGGGGTGATGGTGGTGATGGCTGAGATGATGGTGGTGATGGCTGAGGTGATGGCTGGGGTGATGATGGTGTGGCTGTGGTGGTGATGGCTGAGGTGATGGTGGTGATGGCTGAGGTGATGGTGGTGATGGTTGTTGAGGTGATGGTGGTGATGGCTGAGGTGATGGTGGTGTGGCTGTGGAGGTGATGGCTGGGGTGATGGTGGTGTGGCTGTGGTGATGGCTGGGGTGATGGTGGTGATGGCTGAGGTGATGGTGGTGTGGCTGTGGAGGTGATGGCTGGGGTGATGGTGGTGTGGTTGTGGTGGTGGTGGTGTGGCTGTGGTGGCGCTGATGGCTGGGGTGATGGTGGTGATGGCTGAGGTGATGGTGGTGTGGCTGTGGAGGTGATGGCTGGGGGTGGGAAAGGGAAGGTCTGGGTGGAGATGGCTGGGATAATGGTGGTGATGGCTGAGGTGATGGTGATGTGGCTGTGGTGCTGATGGCTGGGGGTGGAAAAGGGAAAGTCTGGCTGGAGATGGCTGGGGGGTGAGAAGGGGAAGGTCTGGGTTGAGATGGCTGGGGGTGGGAAGGATATGGTTTGGGTGGTGGTGATGACAGTGATGGATAAAGGAGCAGAGGATAAGGATTTTGGGGAAGGAAATCAGAGGTAGGGTGTGGACACAAGCTGTATGGGACCTGGAGGCACAAGCTACAGAAGTGGAAGGGAGAATTGAACTCAGAGCTGAGACAGGGAGGGGATGGCCAATATAGAACCGCTTTGGCCAGGTGGGTGAGCTGCTCATGTAAGAAGCAGATGTCCTAAGGGCCCAGTCACTAAAGCTGGGCAGGGGTCACCTTCTCAGTGGCCACATGTGGGTCCTCTGTGGGTACCAAAGTCTGTGAAGGGAAAGCTCAGATCCCCATGGGCTTGGAAGAGTCAAGGAGTAGAGGGAAATTGTTAAGGACAATCAGATTCAACTAGGGGACAGGGATGTTCTGAAGAAGTGGGTGGCTCAGGACAGAGGGCACAGGAAGGGGCAGCAGAGGTAAGGGCTGCCACCATGCACCATGGACAGGAGGTAGAGCAGCACAGGAACCCAGAAAAACAGAGGGAGCAGGCAAGATGGCTCAATGAGTGAAGGTGGTTGCCACCAAGCCTGACGACCTGAGCACAATTTCCAGACCTACATGACAGAAAGAGAACTGACTCCCAAGTTGTTCTCTGACCTTCACATGCACCCCCCAATCAATCAATCAATCACTGTAATAAAATATTTTAGAGAAACAGATGGAAGGAGAAGAGGAGTAGATCAAAAGACACAGAGGCAGACACACACAGAGTCAGATACACACACAGAGGCAGACACACTCACAGAGTCAGACACACTCACAGGGACAGACACACACATAGAGGCAGACACACACAGAGGGGCAGACACACATAGGGGCAGACACACACAGAGGGGCAGACGCACAGAGGGGCAGACACACATAGAGGGGCAGACACACACACAGAGGCAGACACACACAGAGGCAGACACACA
>JAQHUG010000031.1:3262453-3298109 GCA_028555095.1 Dicrostonyx torquatus | reverse complement strand
ACACACACACAGAGGCAGACACACACAGAGGGGCAGACACACACACAGAGGCAGACACACACAGAGGCAGACACACACACAGGGGCAGACACACACAGAGGCAGACACACACAGAGGCAGACACACTCACATTCTCATAAGTGCGCACACACCCACACAGAGAGAAATGCCAATGATTACCCCCCCCCACCGCCTTACACGATGGGTAATCATGGATCCAAAGCAAGGATGCAAAGCCCTATCTTGGGCACAGGGCTAGTCAAGTGGAGCCGCCCTGTCTAGCGAGCCCATCAGACTGGGGGACTCTTAGGAGATTAGTGGGATCTTGGAGACCTGCCTCATTCCTGGGCCTCTGATATCTGCCCCATGTTGAGGGCGGTGGTCTCTAGTGCTGTAGGTCGGGTTTGCTGGGAAAGGCTCAGAAGCAGGGAGGGAGAATGGAGGGAACCATGGCACAGGGCAGAGTAGCCTGTCTAGGGCTGCCAGAGGATGTCCCGTGCTCGGTGGGGACACAGCTGTCCTTTCTCCTCCTGGAGCACCTACCTTGTCAGGTCCCACCTCCAGAGGGCACTGGACCCAGGAAGAAGGCCACTCAGAGACCCCTGGACAAGCCCCAGTGCTTATGCGTTGCAGTGGGAGCTTAGGGGGCCAGTGCCAGGCACAGGGTGCTGCTGTAAGTCAGAGCATTTTGGTGCATAAAATCTGGAAACACGAGTCTATGAATTGTAATCGAGCATGACGAGATCTCATCAACAGAAGTAAATACGAAAAGCAAGAGGATGGGGCGTGCAGCCACACACTCTCTTCACCCATCCCTACCCTGTCTGCAGACCCCCCCCCAGCTTTATTTTCTGCACACACCACGTCAGCCCTGGGTAACTACTGAGTCTTTCCTCTCCCTGTTTAAAGACTCTGGTTTAGTTGCCTGTTCTCCAGCATCATGGTTGACCACTCCGCCTTCACTGTTTGGCTGAGACCCTTGGTTGGGAGAACCTGGAGTTCAGTTCTCTCACACGCACTGCAGGCCTGGAGCCAGTGACAGGCAGCACCTGTTTACTGGCTGAACCTTGCTGAACACTGTCCCGGTCCTGTCTTCTTGCAGACCTATTGAGAGCTCTGCTGTGTTAGTCAGTAGGCTTCAAGATGGGGCTGGAACAGAGTGAATTTTGCAGATTTATTTGGCTACTGTTAGTTTTGTCTCCTGGCTTTAGCCCATTTCCTTGGGATAATAATGTTTGGATAAGGGTTGTAAGGCCAAGTGGAAGGCCCTTTAGATTCTAGATCTGGAGGCAGGCAGAGGTGTCCCAGGTTTCTGACAATTTGGGAAGAGCAGTGACTCATGACAGGCTGGAGATGGGACATGCAGGGGTGGCCTCCTTCTTGAAGAAGGAGTGGGGATTTGGTTATAGACACACCAGGCCTGTCCAAATAGGCCGCAGCAGCAGCAGGAGTGAGAGAGAGAGAGAGAGAGAGAGAGAGAGAGAGAGAGAGAGAGAGAGAGAGAGAGAGGAATATGAGTGTGGGTGTGGCACCGGGATAGTGGTCCTTGAGCACCCCTCTGAGTGGCAGCCTTTCCCAGTTCCCATTGAGGCTAGAGTGCAGAGCTCACCCTGGAAGCCCCTCTCCGGATAGGGGCACTAACCACTCCCATGGAAAAAAATCCTGGCTTAATGTGGGGAAAAACTA
The DNA here is from genome assembly GCA_028555095.1 of Dicrostonyx torquatus. NCBI lineage: Eukaryota > Metazoa > Chordata > Mammalia > Rodentia > Cricetidae > Dicrostonyx > Dicrostonyx torquatus. Next base: position 3,296,423 of record JAQHUG010000031.1, on the reverse strand, counting down.
GGGATATCAGGGATTTCCCAATCCTTAGTTTATGATCCTACAAGCCCGTTGGGAGGAAAACAGCTCATGGAGAGGCACACTCAGAGACATGTGCACACATACACATGTGTACCCTGCATGTAGCCACAGGTGCATCAGTCATAGATTACAGACAGAACTCCAGTCCCCAAGCTCATCACAGAGAGAGCCCCAGGTTCCATGCTCATCACAGACGGAGCCCCAGTCCCCACGCTCATCACAGACAGAGCCACAGTCCCCACGCTCATCACAGACAAAACCCCAGCCCCCATTCACATCTAGAGTGACCTCCCCCCTCACACGATGAGGCGCTAGGAACAGGACAGCATTCACTCACTCTTGTGTCTTTTTTTTTTAAATGTGAAGAGATTTTTGTTCAGAGGTAATTGAGATTTTTTTCCCAGTCCCGGGGATTGACTCCAAAGCCCTGTCATGTTAGGCAAGCGTTCTATCACTGCACTGTATCCTCCGCTTTTCTTTGACTTTTTGAGACAGTGTGACAGGGTCTTGCTACATTTTGTAGGCTAGCCTTGACCTCTCTCTGGATGTAGCCGAAACTAGGACCTGAAGTTGTGATCCTCCTGTCTCACGCTTTCACGTATCTGGGGTGGGTCCAGCAGAGAAATGAAGGATCTTAATCCGATGGCTTTGTGTTAATGAAGAGGAAGATCTGCCTGAGTGGACCTGGTTGAATCAGGTGAGAGTTTGGAAGTGGAAGAGGGGTTCTTCTGCCAGCTCTGAAGGGGCATGCTGCCGTGAGTTCTCCATAGACAAGCAAACGGGGCCCACCAACAGCCACGTGAACTGGGAAGAGGACCGGAGTCTCTAGAGTATAGAGTGGCAGCCACCACTGGTGACGCTGTGTTGGGTCTCCTGATTCACGGACACTGTGGTGGTATTTGATATTTTAAAGTGTGGTCCTATGGTACTTAGCTATACAGCAACAGAGCAGTCACACATAGACATCCCATGTGACCAAAGTACATAAACACAAACACACTCATTTGTACATAGACATCATGATGCAGACATTGATGTATCCACTTAGATATTCATTATATGCACACATTTCCACAAGATACACAATATTTATACACGTGAATATATAGGTAAACATAAATATGTATGTACTCTTAGGTGTGCATGTACGTATCTCTTAACATGGATGAAGGCATGTAAGTCTATGCAAGCATCCCTATTCACATGAACATAGACATGGGTACCTGCACATGTGCATACATCATAACAGTGAAAACATGCTGGTTGCTTTGTATGAACTGGCTACTGCTCTGAGTTCTTCATGCCTACTAGCCCGAGTTGGTAACCGCACAGATGCATACATATGATCTATGTACATTGATCTGCGTGTTATCAAACTTCTATAAGACACCATATTGTCATGAGCCATAAGGGACAAAGTGAAGAAGCTTTCAGGCACAGCAGGCTTTCTGCTGGGTTTCTGGGGGAGCTCTAGGGAGCATGGCCTTGCTCCCTCATCACCTGTGAGTCAATCCAGGCATTGTCACGCCCAGCTACCCTCACCCGCATGTGGTTTTCAGTTTGTCCGCTAGGTGGTGCTAAATTGGCATCTTGGGTTGGATGGGCAGGCAACTCCCACTTCCACTGGGTGTATGTGTGGGTGGGGGCAGGACAGAGCGTGCATCTTGGGCGAGAACAACAAACACTGCTGGCCATCACAGCCCCATTTTCCATCTGCCCTTTTATTCCAACATAATCCAATATGTCCTTGGAGTCCCTGCTCCTGAGGCCATTGCGGCTGTCCTCAGCCAGTAGCCAGGCAGCAGCGAATGGTGCTGGCCAGTCCTGGTCTTGCTTGATACCCCTCTGCCAAAGACACCTGCTCAGTCTTTCTTAATTTGTTTTGAAAAACCCTGATGCACCATTCACTTCATCCCAGGGACTTTTCAAAGTGCTTTACAAATGTCAACTTTTATGGTTCCCATAACAACCTTAGGAAGCAGGGCTTTAAAAAATATTTATATCTATCTATCTATCTGTCTGTCTGTCTATGTATCTATGTGCATGTGCATACATGTGTGTATGGGTACCTGCAGAGGCCAAAAGAAGTCATTGAATCCCCTGAAGCTGCAGCTATCGGCTGCCGTGAGTCACCTGACATGGATACTGGGAACCAAATTTGGATCCTTTGAAAGAGGAGCAAGCACTCTTAACCACCGAGTGATGTCTCATAGGCACTTACGATATTAGAAGCAAAAGCACAGAGTTGAGGTAACTTGCCCAAGTTCAAACAGTTGCTAAGTGACGAAAGGTTAAGGATTCTTTATCCCATTTTAGAGCTGGGGAAACTGAGTAACACTGCACCAAACCCAGCAGGCTTACGGAGGAGCCTGGCCTTGCACCTGGAGTTCAAGCCCAAGGCAGGGTTTTCACCCTGGGTCACGGGGTGAATTCAGATGAAAGCTTAGGTTGTTGATTATTAATGATTTGTGACAGGAAAAAACACTCCCCTCTGCTGCTTCAGCAACTCCACAGTAGGGCTTGCAACCCCAGAAGCCACTTCCTAGCCAATGGGCTGTCTTTGGGGTTTTCATGTGGAGTCCACAGAAAAGCCATAAAAGGCAGGGCCGGCTCCCAGCTGATGCCCCGCTGTGGGTGAGTCTATAGACTCAGACACCGGAATGGGCCTTTTACAAGATACACAACCCATTCTACACTCAATTGCATCCCATAAATCAGGTTAACCTTTTCAGCGCGGCTCGGGGAAAATTAATTACTCATATCGGAGCACATGACCTTTTTCCTGGCCAGCACGAGGCAAGCCGCTGGGGAGTGCTAGCTTCCTATCCCTCACACTCGAGCAGCCTGGTCTTCAGGAACCCACCCAGAGCCACACAGTCAGCACTAGCTATGGGCTTCCCAGGGATATTCCCAGGGCCTTCCCAGTGCCCTCTCTTCCCTGCAAAGACTGAGTTCTTTTCCGGGGCCACAGAGAGTTTTCCTGGTCCTTTTCTTGTCCTGACTTTGCTGGGGAGGGGAGGGATGAGGGGAAGGGACAGTTTAGGTTCTGTGTTCTCTCCTGGGAGACCATTCATAGAAACCAGAGATAATTCGGCTGTGATTCATTTAGTAGATTTCCCGTTTGGGGTCTGCTGCTGACCTTAAGGAACATTCTGCAACAGCCAACACCTAAGCAAACAGCAGTCTATCACCTGCTGAGCAGAGAGCCATGAAGCCAGTTTGCACTAGAATTTGCATTTTTTTTTCTTGTGCAGCTCTGGGGAATAAGGGTAAAGGGTACAGGCCCTCTAGAGACTCCTAGTTCAGCTGGGACAGAAGATTTGCTGTGCAGATCGACTAGGAAGGTGAGGTAGGCTCTCGGCCAATCCAAGGATAGTTTTGTTCTTATAGATCAGTGGTGTGTGTGTGTGTGTGTGTGTGTGTGTGTGTGTGTGTGTGTGCAGGTGCACATATGTGTGTAGATGAACATACACATGTATGTGGAAGCCAGAGGCCAAGCTCAGGTCATTGATTCTGACACTTTGTCCACTTTGTGCTTTGAGACAGGGTCTCTCATTGGCCCAGTGCTCTCCAAGCAGGTTAGGCTGGCCAGCCAATGAGCTCCAGGGATCTCCATGATCCTGCCTCTCCAGTGCTGGGATTACAAGAATGCACCATTATGCCTGGCCTTTTACTTGAATGCTGGGGACCAAACTCAGATCCTTATGTTTTTGAGGCAAGCACTTTCCCAAGTGAGTCATCTCTGCACACCTCCCCTCTCCCCATTTTCCTTTTCAGTGCCTGTAACTGTTGCTTGCTGGCCACAGAGGCAAGGCTTCTGGGGGAGGTGGTCCTGTGACCACCATCCCAACCGCATATGCATATCCTGGTGAGGACCTGTAGAGGCTCAGAGTTTTGCTTTTGAATCTGAATAGAGTTTTAGGTTTGAAACCTGGCTCTGCTCTTTGCTCAAGCAGCCTAAACTTTAAGCATTCATTTCATTGTCCTTGATCAAAATGAAAAGCAAGGTTTCATAAGATAAATGCTTTCAGGGACGCTGTGGGAAATCACCGAGATAATGCCTGGAGAGTGCTTAGCACCGTGCCTGGTACTTAGTAAATGCTCATTAAACACCAACTGTAGTAATTACTGTGATCAGCTGCTAGTATGATTCTTGGCAGCCTGGTGAGCCGAGTTCTGAACCTGATCTGGTGAAACTGGTGCTTTTGGGTGTGCTCGCTAAGTACTGCAAAGTAGGGAACTGGAGCTAGGAATGAGGGTTCATGCCTGAGATTCCAGCCCCTGGGGGATGAAGGCAATGAGACCTTGAGTTTAAAGACAGCCTAGTCTACACAGTGAGCCTGAGATTGGGCTTACCCTATGTAATAACACCCTCTCAAAAATAGCAAAACCAAAACCACATACAAGAAAAAGAAAAGTACATTGCTAATCAGCTTGCTTCCTTGGGTCTGGACTGAGGTGTTGGTGCTTCTGACCTTGAACAAATTGCAAAGTTTCTCATTGCCTTGGTTCCATCAAAGAGGAGGAAGTTCTGGCCCTGTGAACAGAGGCAGCCTTTCTCCTTTGTTCTCCCTGCAGGATGGTGCTCTCAATCCCACCAGCAGGTTGCTCGCCTGGAGGGCTTGGCATTTCTGTAAGAACAGCCACCTGTGTCCGCTTGCCTAGGGATTCTTGGGTTAGAGGAGCCAAGACAGGTGGAGGTGAGGGGCTAAAGAAAGCCAGAGGAAGTGTGGACCTCAGGCTTCTCATGAGAAGATGATGGGGGGCAGATCACACAGGGTACTAGAAGCATGGAATGTACGTGATGCCAGAGAGGCAGCTGGGGCACCGTGGGGTTGCTAGGCGTAGATGTAAGCCCAATTAGAAATGGAGGGTACTGTGGGGAGGAAGCAGACTGACATCTGTCGTGTGTCCCTGGTTCCATCCTCAGCCCACATGATCCCATTGCTGCCTTTAGCTTGTTTCAGCTGCATTCGCAAGACCCTGAGATGGACTGACCCTCAGGCAGCCAGCCGCATCCTCGAGGTCCAGACATGCACATCCAGGAGCCAGTAGGAAGCCTTACCCTCGGATGACCCCAGGACCTTGCTTACCATCAACCTAAAATTTCTTCTCCTATATCCTTTGCCTGAGAATTGCCAGTCATCTCTAAGGGCTGCTATGAGACTCTGTCCCAAACAATGGCTGATTAGACTCCAGCTTGGTCTCTGAGATTTCCTGTCTACTGGCCACCAGGGTGAGCCTGTCAGTGGCAGTGGCACCATGCTCGGGGGAACAGTAGCTTTTGGTTGTCTTTCACATGAAGAAGTCAAAGGACAAGGGGAGGTTCCAGGCAGATGATGGGAGGGTGGGAGCTTCCATTGGCTTTCCAGGCCTTTGGAGGTTGGGCACTGGTTCTGCCTCTGGTTGCACCAAACACCCCCATATCTTTAGAACACCCTACTTTACTGGGCTCTGCTTTTGTCCTTTAGGCTTTCTGACTAGCAATTGAAAACTGATTCTGCGGCTGAGAAGTGTGTCCCCGCCACGTGGAGGCGAGGGAGGGGTGAATAAAGGACACACCCAGTCTAGTGTGTCCGGTGGCATATGACACAGGAGGATGAGGACAGAGAGCCTGAGGGTCCACTGTGGGTTGTATTTGTGTGTGCATCACGGGTAGAGAGATGCTGAATGAGTCTAGATATGAGGCTGAACAATGACACACCACTTCAGAGATAAGATGGGGAGATGAGGGGGATCCTAGGGGAGGGAGCAAGGAGACCACAGAGATGATCATAAGTCCATGAAGACAGGATAAAACTTTTCCTATTGCCCAAAGGCCTGGCCACCAGCTGCTGTCCACTGGGACCGGAGGATTTGTAGACTGCTAGGAGACAGCAGGGGACATGACCTTCCCTGTCTATGGCCATCCTGCACTGGGTAGAGGCCCTCTGCTAGCCCCAGGGGTCTCCCCTGTGGGGACAGCATGCAGCTCAATCAAAGCCCATGGTTGATCAGGCCCTGATGTTGATCTGCCTCCTGCCTGCATCCCAGCCTCCCTCCACAGTGACACACAGACACAGTGACACACAGACACACAGACATGCCTTCTTTATCACACATGCTGACATGTAATATAGATACAGGGAACACACAGACACATATGCACACATAAAATAATACTTTTATAAACATAGACACATAGGCACACTGAAACACAGGCGTGGACACACAATGTACATAATTCACAGGGACACTTATAAGAGTGTACATGGATACTGACACATAGATCCAGACAAATGCACAGGAAACCAGAGACAGAAGGATGCACAGTGACCCTGAAACACACAGACACCCAGGAGAACTGACAAACGCCAATGACAGATGTTCATAGTCATAAATCTCAGACTCTCAGGATAAATGCAGACAGATGTGCTAACACTTGTGGACATGCAGAGTCTGATTTGGCCAGCAGATATGTGTCATGGGCATCTATGTGCATGTGTACCAGGTACATATATGCCCACAGACACACAGCACCATGCAGGCATGGCCTGGACTCTTAGGTGGCTCTGGTGGGGAGGGCTCACACTGATTGGATCTTGAGGACTGATAGACTGTCAACCTTTCCCTCCTTATCTGGAGAAAATATTGTTCAAGGCTGGGAATGCATTGTTCTGCATTGTTGCCCCTGCAGTGGCGTCTGTGCTGAGTGGGAGGGAAGCTGTTCATTTGGCCTTCTGGGATGGGCATGACAGGATTCTTGAACAGGACCAGGCAAGTGCATGTCGTGAGCAACAGAACTAGGTTCCATTCCAGGCTGAGGGTCAAGCCTGGCTTCCCTGGTCAGGGTCTGTGGAGTCTGAGTATAGCAAACAGGGCTTCCTGGGGTCAAACTCTTGCCCAGAACTGGAAGTCTTATCCTGAAGATGTGAAAGTGATTATGTATGTGTGTACAAGTGTATGCATTTGTGCATTCACCTATGTGGACACACACCTATAAGCGCATGCCTGAAGGTCATGCCGCTGTGTACACTGCTTTAAGTGTGCAAATACATGTGTATGCACGTGGACATGCATGTGTGTAGGCTTGGTGTATTGTATGTGTGTGCCTGTGTGTGTGTCTGCACGTCTGTAGGAGTGTAGCTGTACAGACACAAGCGTGCTGTCTTCTGAGCTGCCAATACTGCTGTCGCTGTGTACCTCAGCCTGGGGCAGCTCCAGATGTTGTTCCAACATTCCTCATTCACTGCAGAAAATCAAACAAACAAATGAAAAATTAACGCCATTGTTAGCCAGGGATGCCCTCAAGCGGGTGAAGCTGCCTTCAGCCAGCCCAGCTGGCGCAGATGGTAGAGGCTTAGGGCTCACCTTGGGCCTTGGCACCAGCACAGATAGGATCAGCAGTGGGCTGGAGAGAGCAAGCTGCCGTGGGGGAGGGCCCTGATGTGACTGGGGAGGCTGTCAGGGCCTCAAGAGAGTGTCTGTCTCTTCTAGTCATTTCTTCCCAAGCATCATCTCCTATGGTTCCAGGCCAGGAGGGCAGGATGCATCAGGCACCTAGTAGCTAGGTACTCACTGGACTCTATTAGCCTGGCTGACTTTTACATGTGATTTCCTTACAACAATAGCATCTGCCAGAACAGAAATCCGAGACTCAGAGACGATGTTTAATTTGCTCGAGGCTATGAAGTTTGTGTGTTGAGGCAATGATGGCAATGAGCCATCTCTAAGTCCTCTTAGTTCAGGGGCTTCTCACTACACTGATGGACAGGGTGATGAGTTAGAGATGGCTGCAAAAATTCCTGTATTTTCCTTCTTGAGAGGTGGCATCTAATCTCCTGGCTGGGCTTAGAGACTTCCGAGGCTCTGCTTTGACAAGCCTTGCAGCATTTAGCATGTTAGGAACCTCTCTGGGAATGCTGAGACTGTCCAGTGTGGAGGGTCCGCAGAAGGTTGTGACTGCGCCAGCTGCTCTTGGCACCAAATGCGTGAGGAGGCATCTTGGACCCAGATGACTCTGTTTGCCAATGGGAGCTGCCATTTCCGTTAATGTCTCAATGGCTTGTAAGAAATTACCCATCCAGGGACAGCCTGGATTTCACTTTCTTTTTTAAAAAAGATTCTCTTTTATTTTTATTTGTGTATGTGTGTGTGTGTGTGTGTGTGTGTGTGTGTGCGCGTGCATGTTTTACACACACACAGTGGCCAGAAGATGTCAGATTCTCTGTCATAGGCTGTTGCAAGGCCTCCTATGTAGGTGCTGTGAATTCAACCCCAGTCCTCTAAGAACAGCAAGTGCTGTTAACTGCTGAGCCATCTCTCTAGCACCAACAGCCTGGATTGATCCATAAAATCATGAGCTATGACAAAATGACGGTGACTCAAGTCATTTAATTTTGGAATAGCTTGTTGATGCAGCAATAAAACTACACACACACACACACACACCCCCACATACACACATACACATTTCCAAACCCCCATAAATGCATGTACTTAGATATACACACAGTAAGACACCCCCACTCCCACCCACACACTCAAACACTCCTTGGTCTTCCCTCTGATCCATTCTTTCCCACCCTCAGCAACATACTCCTGCGTGCTGACCCACCCCGCTTTCCAGGGTGGGAAGTGCTCACACCCGGAGAAAAAACAATGGCTCCTCATCAAGCAGCCGAGACCATTGTTTGTAGACTTTCTCATTTGAATTCTTCCCCAGAATCAGAATGAGTAATTTCATACGGAAATGCATAAAAAACAATAATTACTGCGGTTGTGTCATAGTAAACAGTTCTGCCGAGTGGGTCCTCCGCATCTTCTGTCACGCCTTTCGCATCTGCTCCAGCCTCGCACCTACAGCCCAGTAGCTGGGATGAGGAGTGGGTGGGCCTGAGGAAGATGGAGTGTACTGGGGGAAGGAGGCTTTTTTTGAGGGGAAGTGTCCCTGGGTCTGTATTCAAGAGTTGAGAAAAGGCACCCTAGGCCTAACCTCCAAATGCCATGTACCACTAGTTGACTGGGACCTGAGGGTACCAGCCTGGGTGACACGTGCCTTCCTGTGTGTGTGCTTGTGTCGATGGGTGTGAAACAGTGGTTATGGGTATGCCCATAGGTGTGCCAGCATCTGTGTGTGAATGTGTCTATGGCTGTGAATCCCCACATGGCAGTGTGTGGCAGGGTGTACACGCAGGTCCCTGGTGGTGGGTTCTTAGACATGGATGCATATATCTATCATATATCATATGAGGGTGGTTGGGATGGAGTAGCCACCTGGCTTTGTGTCCTTGTGCGGGACTAGATGGTCCATTGTCTGGGTGTGCCTGGGGAAACAGCTTGTCATGGGTAGAAGAACAAATGTATACATGCATGCACTCACAAGTGTGTGAGTGTAATGTGTGTGCATGTAGGCACATGCATGTCATAGGCACCATGTAGACTGTTTATCTTGGTGAGAAGATAGTGATGATTCTGTTGGGGTGTGGAAGGGTAGTATGGAACTTGCCTGCCGGTGAAGGTCATTTCCAAGGTCAGGCTGGAGGTGATTAAAACACATCATTCAAACATCATTTCTGGGCATCGATTTTGTAGATCTAGCGAGAAAAACGGCAGGGATTACCCTGTATTGTTGGAACTTGGCCATCCAGAAAGAATAGAGAAGAGCTAATATCATCTTCTAATAATTATACCAACATTAAGTTCCAGGAGCTATGAAGACAGAGAACCCAGAGCTGTGAGGGACCCCAGTGCTTTGATGTAGCCTGAGGGTCAAAGCTACAGAAGGCTTCTCTGAAGAAGAAGCAATAGACTGAGGCCTAGAGAGAGGTAGGGCAGCCAGTCAGAGAGGGTTGGAGACAAGAGGTGGGACAAGGGTCAAGGACATGGGGAACGGTACATGTGGACCTGCTGATGTGTCCTAGAGCAAGCTCTCGCGAGAAAACACAGGAAGGGTGGGAGGCAAAGAGGGAACACCAGTTCCTTGAGGCCTTCGGGAACAGGGCAAAGGTTTGGCCCTCACCTTACAAGCAACAAAAAGGCAGGGAAAGGTCTCTCTTTTGTGCCAGGAGCCTATTGTCTGGCTGCAGAGTGGGTAAAGGAAGCTGATGGGGAGGCAGATGTGGTCTTGAGGGCAGTGGTGGCTTGGCCGGGGAGCGCTTGGTGAAGTGGGAGGAAGGGAAGAGGGTCCAGGAGTATCCTGGGGTGGGAACCAAGATATGGATGGGGGTGGTGCCCCAAGGTGAGACAGCTGGGAAACTCCCAGATCTGGTGCCAGCTCTAGCTTGCTGCAAGAGCCAGGGACAGAGGGCCCAGCATGAGAGCACTGGCTCTGGGAGAAAGGTGCACAAGGTGGGCTGGGCACCCAGGCAGGTGCAGATGCCCAGAGGCTAGAATAGAATAGACCGCATCTGTTAGGAAGGAAGGCTTATGTGGGGGTGTGGGCTGGGGGCAGGGATAGAAGCAAAGGGTCAAGGTCAGGTGACAGATCTGGGAAGGTGGGCAACTTCCATCGCCTTAAGTGTAGCATATGTAGGGTAGGGACAGTGAACTCGTCACCCAGACTCGACGTTGCTTTGAGGTGCTCACACCTATGCTTGCACACACTACTCATGGCAGCCACATCCAGAGCAGCCAAAAGGCAGAGCCAACTCAGTGCTCACCAGTGATCAGCTGTGGCGTTTGGGTGCGATGGAATGTCAGCTTTAGAAAGGAAGGGTGTTCTCACATCCGCTCTCATGTGGAAGAAACGGAATAAAAGAAGTCAGACATAAAAGGACAAAACCAGGGCCAGGGATTTGTCACATGAATCCCTGGCCACACAAACATGAGGACCCGAGTTCGGATCCACATAAAGCATTTCTAGCCCAGCGCTCTAATGTTAAGATGGGAATTAGAGGCAGGAGAATTTTCAGAAGCCCGAGGGGCAGCTAGCCTGGTGTACACAGCAAAGAGCAAGAGACTGTCTCCAGCGAGGTAAGACCCTGTCTCACCCAAGGTCGTCCTCTGACCTCTGCATGCATACGGTAGCGTATCTGTATCTGCGTTCATCTATATGAACATGAACATCACACACACCAAAGTTTGGGGGGTACAGTATGCTTCCGTTCACATGGAAGATCTGCTGTCATCAGAGGTATAAAGAAAGTAAAACAGTTCCTCCAGGGGCTGAGGGAGGATGCAGGGAGTCACTGTGTCATGGGGACAGCATTGCAGTCTGGGGCATGTTAATATTCTGGAGATGGATGGTACAGATGGTTGTGTAACAATGTGAACACGCTTAATGCCACCGAATCGCACAATTAAAACTGGCAAATTGTATGTTATAATATTGTAACGCAATTTAAAAACTAAGATCCCAGACGCTGGAGCCAGCTAGTTTGCTATCGTTTCTTGGGTGTGCAGCTTTAGGGAGGAGTGATAATTAGCAGAGCAAAATGCAGACGTGTGCTCCAGTCAAATGCCACCTACTAAATCAAAACTATACTGTGAATTCTAATAAGAATGACTACCTCCGCCTAGGAGAGGCAGAGAGAGAGAATCAGGGAAGGCTGGGTTTTAGAGGATGAATAGGAGTCCTTGAGGAAGACAACTCATAAAGAAAGGCCAGACAAGCGAGAAGAAATAGACTTTGAAGTAGAACTGAAACGGGATCAAATCCTTGCTCACTCGTTAGCCATGTGAGAGCCACAGCATACGGCTCTCTAGCCCCAATTTATGGATTAAGTTTTAATGAAACAGAAAAATGCTGCAGGGTTACTGCAGAGACTAGCGATGGGGGCTGTGAGGGGCCTGGCGGACCAGAGTTCAATAGACGGTCAACAAAAGTTCTTGCTTGTGGGCTTTTGTGTTCAGAAGTCAGAGGCCAGCAAGGGCTGGCATGATTGCAGTGTGGTTAGGAATTCTGCAGGCTCAGCCGAGTTTGTGGGACCTTGGAGCCCTTCCCACCCCTCCCTCGGCTCTCTGCACTATTGATTTGACCGGTTTGTACCAATTAACATAGAAGATCTGGTCTCAGATCCTAAAAGGTGAGGAGGAGGAGGGAGGTCTCTGGTGCCATCTGCCGTTCCCAAGCCGGTGCCAAGGACAAACAGCGTGACCCTTAGAGACAGGCTGCAGAGCCTTCTTTCAGGGAAGTTCATCATATCCCATGTCCCTCCTGGTGGCTGGTGAGCAAAAGTTCTTGCTTGTGGATATGTGTGCAGAAGTCAGAGGCCAGCCAGCTGGAGACTGATGGCAACATGGTTAGGAATTCCGCAGGCTCAGTCTAGTTCATGGGGCTCAGACCCAACCAAGTCCTTCCGGAGGTGGCCTTAGGCATATGACAGAAACCATCACCCTTCTGAGCCCTAGTTTTGTTATTGGTACCACGGGAATCCCAGAGCACCAGGGTTTGGTAAGCTTAGATGAACTCATAGCTATATATGACCCTGGCTGCTGTGGGGACAGGGTATGAAGGTGAAGTTGACCATCTTACTTAGTGCTCACTGGAGTTGGGAGAAGGCTTTAGTCGTTTTTGCTGCCCCAGGCTCATGACTGTCAAGGATTGGGTATGGAGGGGCTTTGGTGTGTCCCTGCCAGCTCTTGGTTCATGTTAGTCTCTGAGCACAGGTCTTAGAGCAAGGACCGCAGCTAGAAGTTGCTGAGGTAGAAGTCCTCAAAGAGTATCCTCTGGGCCCATATCCCCAGCCTCACTGGGGGGGGGGACTTCACAGAAATATCCATTCTCAGACTCAAGACCAGACCCCTGAAGCAAGCTTGGGGGCACCCCTCACTTGGTGCTGATACTTGAGGTCAGCTCCACTGCCAACCCTCCATCCTCTTGTGCACCCTTGGAGCTGCCCTTGCATCCCAGCTGAGAGTGTTCTGCCAGCAGGAGGCACAGACCCAGCTGAGTCTCTCTGACTATAGCATGGGCGGGGCTCTCTTTCCCCAGCCTTACCAGCAGGGTGGATGCCAGGGGGATCTGCATAGCTCATTAGCTCCTCTCTGGGCTTCAATCCCTCTTAATTAGTTTTGCAAAAATTATTCATTAAAAAAAACTAAACTCATTACAAATCAAATATGGGTCCTTGCTAAGTTTGTGTGCGTGTGTGTTTGTGGATGTTTGGGTATGAGTGCATGTGTGTTCATGGATGTGTGGAGGTCAGGCGACAACCTCGGCTGTTGTACAATGGTCTGGAATCTGCCAGTTAAGCGAGACTGGCTGTCCAGCAAGCCTCAGGGATCTGTCTCTGAGTTACAGGCATGCACCACCATGCCTGATGTTTTTATGTGAGTTCTGGAATCAAACTCAGATTCTTTGGAGGAATTGACTGAACTATCTTTCCAGCCCCATGTCCTTGCTGACTGCTTGGGTATGGGTGACCATGTATTTGTGCCTCTGCCCCAGGGCTTTATCTTGTTCAGGTCCCTGAGCCCAGTACCCACTTCTCAGGGCCCCCAGCTGGCAGTTTTGATGGCAAGGATGGGTGATTATAGATCCATCTAGGCAGCTGACCATCCAGGGAGACAGCAATGCCCAGAGCTGGTGAGGAAGTAGGAAGGCCAGTGTGCGAGTCAGGACTGGTCCAGCCTGAGGACTGGAAGAGGCTGTCAGGTATCCTTTTACACGTCTGATGTTCTCTGACGCCTGGCATTAGGTCCCCTGGAACTGGAATCACAGGTGGTTGCAAACTGTCTGACACGGGTGCTGAGAATGGAACTCAGGTCCTTTGCAAGAGCAGCAAGTGCTCTTAGCTGCTCATCCATCTCTCCAGACCCCAGGCTTCTATATAACCTGGCCTTACCACTCTAATCCCCAGAACTCTGGAATGAAATCCTCACGCCTCCCGGGAGAAGCTAGCAAGAGAACTGACTGGAGGGCTGGGGCTGGGGCTGTTGCTATGTCAGGCCTAGAGTCTGGACCACCTTCCTAGCCTCTCCCATCATCTCCATCCTCCCCGGGTGCCTTCCCTGCTGGGAGCAGCCCCATTTGGATCCAAGTAAATTTATGGCATAATTCTGCATGGAAATGCATGGAAATACTGCCAATTACCATCAAGACAGAAGGGGAGGCTGCATCCCCCGTGCCCTCCTTGGTCTGCTGTCTGCTGTCTCCCAGCCTTCCTGAAACCACACGGAGCTAGGAGCCAGCCTGCATGGCCCAGATTATTGGAGTGGGACATTTGTATAAAACTCTTGCTTCGTCTCACCTGGCCTTGGTGGTTTGTGGCAGAAAGGGCTCCTTCACGTTAAACTTGAGCAGACCTGGAAAATGTCATTCCCCAGCCTCAGCAAAGCCGACAGCTGATGCGATTTATCTAACTGCGATCAGTTCATCAAACTAGGGAAGGGTTCAGCTGCTGGAAAGACTGGGGGGGGGGCGGGGCGGAAGTCTGATACGGTGGGGTCTGCTTAAAATGCAAAGGCTCAAGAGATTTGGGAAATCTTGTAAGAGTAGTCTTATGGGGGTGGGGTGGGGAGCGGTTAGCAGGCACTGAGCCAAGCTGGTGGTTGGGGGCACCAGCTGGCCAAGTTCTGTCAGCAAAGGCATCAGAAGCGGGAGAGTGGAGGGAGGCTCTGCGGACTTTTAGGTTCAACTCTGTACTGGCCACATGTACTGACTGAGCCGCATCCTGTCCACAGAGGGAGGGTGCTGACTACTGCGTGCTTCTGAGGGACTGGAGTAAGGGTGATGTAAAGTCCTGCCCCATCTTTGTAAACCTCACAGTTTAAGGAAAGAGGCAGGCAGAGATAGGGGGAGGGGGCATGGAAGGTCATGGAATCTGTGACAGGGTTATATGTGAGAGACTCAAGGTGCTGGTAGGAGATCATGGTGGGGGAGGCCCATAGTGGAGCCCTTCGACCCCACGATCAGGTGAGCCTGGTTCAGACCTGGGTCTTCCCATTTGCTTGCCAGCTGTGTGTCTTTGAGCAAGACCCATGTCCTCTCTGAGCCTTGTTTCCTCACTTGTGGAGAGGGGAAACAGTTCTCCTGAAGGGAGGATGAATAAATACTGTGTATATATACACGATGCTTGGCATCAGGCTTGGCACACTGTAAGTGGTAGGGGGTTGGGGCTCACATAAACCAAAGGAGTCTGAAGGCTGGGGAGGAGGTGTGTAGACCATCAAGGCTTTGGCAGATGGGGAAGACTTTGACTGATAGACTCTTGAAGGAATGGATCCTAATGAAGAGGGACATGGAAGCTGGCTGGCTGTGTCACTGTCCCACTACAGTTCCTAAAGGGGCAGAGGGGAGATCCCCAGGACTGGAGTGCCAGAGCCTTGTCTCTGAAGAGCAGTCTCCCTTCCCTCTGCTCAGGAGTGAGGAGTGTCTACCTTGCCCTCCTCCCCTCCCTCTCTTCCTCTTTTCCTTCCTCCCTTCATATAACTCCCCCCCATAAGTATTTATTTAATCATTAGGCCAGAGCTGGTTTAGAGACCAATGTTCTGCCATCAATCAGTACTGGGAAGCACTGAGACCCAAGCAGGGGAAGAGGAGACACTCTGTGTTGACCCTTTGGGACATAGTGCTCTAGGCTGCCCATCCCAGGCTGTCCTCTGTCCCTGTAGTCAGCTATGCTCCCAGGAAAGCAGGGGTCGGGTGGTGGGGTGGGGGAGATGGGATTGTAGTTCCTGAAGGAAAAAGAGCCGAGCTGGGACCTGGGGCCAGCTGGGATGGAGAGACTGTGTGGGGGCCAGGGGAGGCTTGGCAGTGTGGTAGAGACTGTGTGGGCAAGGTCCCCTAAAACAGGCCATTGATATTCTGGCTCCATCTACCTCACTCTTGAGAGAGCAGGAAGATGGAGACTCATGGGGGAACTCGAGGCAGCAGCTCAAGGAGCACCAGGAAAGAGTATGAAGAAGAATGACTCCGCTGTGGCAGGACTCGGGTCCTCTCTAGGCTTTCAGCCTCGGGCATCCAGGCTATTTGGGTGCCCTCGGCCCAGGCTGGCACATTCTCACTTCAGCGTTCTGGGGTGACTATGGAGGACAGTCTGCTTACTCCAAGAGGAGAACCCTTTGGGGTGAGGCACCATTCCTAGTTTGCAGGGCCTCTTCACATTCCTCTCCCTTTAGCTAGACACAGAGCTGCAATTAACTGAAAACTTATTATATGCCAGGCTGTGGGCCAGCACTTTACATATATTAATTTATTTAAGTCTTTATCAACTTGAAGAGACAGACTTGAGGAAAATTAACTCTTCTTCCCCCCTCTGAGTAAATGGGTTTTGAGTGGCTGGATAATTGCTCAAGGTCTTATTTCAAAGTCACCTCTTAGGAAAATCCTGCATTGGATTTTGAGGTGCCGGCTCAATGGGGAAAGTGCATTTGGCACAAGCATGAGGACCCAAGTTCAAATCCTCGGAACTCCTGTAAAAGCCAGGATGGCTATGTGCATGTAACCCTAGCACCAGGGTGTGAAGACAGGAAGGTCCTGGGGTTCATTGCTGGCCATCCTAGACAATGGATCAGGGGAGCTCTGGAGGGAGAGAGAGAGAGAGAGAGAGAGAGAGAGTCTTATTTTGAACACCTTTACTTTTAGTCTCTCTGCCTCTCCCTGACCCTTGCAGGCTTCTCTGCCTTATAGCTGTATTTTCTTTTTGATATGTTTATTGTCTGTCTTCCCATTAATGTGGTAAGCTCCAAGATGGCAGAGGCTTTACCATCCCATTCTCACAGTGTCCCCAACAAGGAAGACGTATGTTGAATGAGTGAGAATGTATGAATACAGGCACCAGTGAATGAGCGAGTGAACACTGCATGGCTAATATTGACAGAGCAAGGATTCCTACCAAGGGTCGGGTTCCGAAAAGTGCCACCTGCTTGCAGCCATGGCAGAACACCTGTCAAGGGCAGAACAGGTAAGAGGGAGGGAGGGCTTGACACTTACAGAGTAAACAGCTTTAAATCAGAGATGCAAAAATATAGACCCCAGTCCTTCCCTCAGTTAGTGAACAGAAGCGGTGACCTTTTTAGTATTGGGACAGAGGGAGGGTGGGGGGGCATTCTCAGAGTCACCTCTTGGGGTCAGAAGAGTGAGAACTGGGTGAATCTGCTATCTTCAGGCAACCTAGGGCCTGCAGCGTGCAGAGGCGGGCTGGGGCCTCTGTGAAGCTGGGCGCTGCGCCCTGAGTTCAGACATTCATTAGGATTTGGGGCAGGGGGAGGAATTCTATTTGTCTGGGAATGACAGGGACCAGGGAGAAGGGCTTCTGGAGATGAGTGGCAGGAGAGATAAGCCTGATGTGTGACTTCTAACGCTTGGTTGGTTTGAAAATGAGTCCTGGGCCCAGATATGGGATTGACGCAGGATCAGAAAGTACTGTTCAGCTCTCTGCCTTCTGACTTTGAAAGGGGTCCCTAGAAGAAGAGACTGGGTCCTAGTGCCAGAGGGATCCGTTGGTTGGGCCAAGGGTCACCTTGGCTAGGCTGCTGGGGAAAGACAGGGGGCTGAGATAGTGTATTTGGGAGACAGTCTCAGTGTCTCTGGACAGGCCTTTTCTTTGGTTTTGAAAGCTAGAGTGTGTGTTGGTGGTGCCAACCAGTTGTCCAGTCTCCACTACCTGTCTCCATGTCCCCTCTGCCCTCTTCCCTGCCTTATATGTTAGAAACCTGAGTGGGTCATTTGTCTTCCTGGGAGCCATGAGCAAGGAGGGTTTGGGGCTTTAGATTCCACCTGTTGTCTTCATAGTTGAGTGGTCGGAGGCTGGTTATCACCCTCTGCGAAAGCCCTAGATGTGTTCTTTCTCTTGCCTTTCAGACTTGGTTAGTGTCACCTGTCTATTCTCCTAGACCTCAGGGCTGCCACACTCTGTTGACATCCCAGGGTCCTGCTCTAGGCCACACTTTGTTGACATCCTTACTAATTTTGGTTGAATGTGAATGTGACACCTGCTTCCTGCTGGGATCATCACAGACTTATTACTGGCAGTAAAGTTGCTCTAACTATCTCTTGCTTCAGTAGTGTTTAGGTGAGGCAGACCCAGGGACGCCTCGACTCCTACCAGCCCCACTCTCCAACTTTCTCTTCCATTACCATCTTCAGAGTTGTCATGGTCTTGGCTATCCCTTGTTTCTGGGCCAGCTTCTTATTGCCAATCAGCTTTGAGCTCCCAGAAAGGCCAGATTATTCCACCGAAGTGGAGGCCATAGTCAACCACCTAGTGTGCCAGAATCTGCAGGCCTCCTGCTCCTTGGCTGTCTCTGGTCTTTTGTTTGGTCTCAGTGATGAGGACCTAGAGGGCATGGGTGACTAGAGCTGGTGGAGGAGAAGGGGAAGGAAAGCAGCCCAAGAATGAACTGCGAGTGCTATTACTGTTCCCTCTTCAGGAGCTGCAGAAGCCATCCCAAAGAGCAGGCTGGAGCTGTGTGGGCCGTGGAGGTTACCAGGGCCCCAGGAAGACCCTGAATCAGCGCTTGAGATCTGCATGATCACGGTTCTACTCACATGGGCCCTCCTCGCTCTGTGGCTTGTGGGGGGATCACTTTGTAGGGAAGGAAGAAAGGAAGATGTATAAGGACAATCAGCCTCTGTGGGCTGCCTGGCTCCAGGCAAAGGCTCACAAACACGTGCCACTAGGAGTCTCTGGAGCCTGCACCTTGGAGGGAGCCCTTCTGAACGCCCTGCCTGGGCCTCTTCATCCAGCCACTGCCCTGCAGCTCTAACTGGAGAAGGAAGGACCAAATAAGACAGTTAAACGTGCACAGCAATAGAAATAGGAAAAGCTGCTTCTGCAGAACTCCCCAAAACCCAAGAAGAAGCAGGGAAGCAGGTTCATTGCCTGGGTTTCTAAAAACATTAATTTCTTACCTGTACAAGTTGGCCAAGGGTGAACTCCATCACTGGGGGCTAGGGAGTGGACGTGGTAGATCTAACGCTGCCTTCTCTCTTCTCAGGACCTCAAACTTCTCATCTGTAGAACGGGAAAAGTGAGAATGTGGTGACCAGCAGTCGCTCAGTGTATGGAGATCTTAGCCAATAACTTGTTTTAGCATCCCTGATTTTCAGGCAGGACGTGACAGCTCGAAGAGAAGTGATTTGTTCAATCACGCTCGTGGAGTCTAGAAGAGGAACTCACGTTCAGGTCCGTCTATCTTCTTGCGATGTTTGAGACAAAGTCTCACTGGGGCCATGGAACAGACAAGGGGCTATTTTACATGATGTCTGTTGCTCAGCATGGGAACTGGTCTCCGTGGTGGGCTGGTGTCACTCTGAAGAGAGCAAGGCAGAGATAGCTTTGGGAGGACATAGAGGCCCTGCCCTTCCCGGAGTTCTTGCCGAGTGGATGTACTAACATTCTCTGCTTTGCCCTGGGAGAGCTACCTTGCATTCATCGCCCAGTTAGTGATCTGCCCAAGTCCCCAAGGTGTCCTGCAATTTTGTAGCACCCTCCTCCTAGGACTATGGGCTTGGCCCTGTAGGTTGCTTTGTATAATAGGATAATAATGAACTTGGTGCAAGCCTAGGGCTCCCTTCTGAAAGACAGAGGCTATGGAGCAGAGCCAAGCCCTCCCAGCTGGTTCTTCTGTCCAGGTCTTGGCCCTGGAGTTCCTGGAAGGCTGGGACTGTCATGGTTTGAATGTAAAATGCCTTCCACAGGCTTGTATGTTGAAATCTTTCCCTGGAGCTGGTGGTGTTTTCTGGGAAATCTCTGGGTCTTTTGGGAGGTGTGGCCTCCCTGATGAAGCAGCTCACTAGGAGAGGACTTTGAAGGCGATCCCCATGCCTGCTTCCTGTTCCCTTCTGATACACACATGGGTTGCCATGGACTGGACTGCTCTGCCAAGCCCTTCCCAGCATGGTGGACTGAATACTCTGAAACATCCAGAATGGTCCTTCTCTCCCTTTGGTTATCTCTAATCAGATATTGTGGTCACCATGACATAGAAATAGCCAGCACATGTCTGTTCTGGCTCTGTATCCCAGACCCAGCACAGGATAGGTACACACAGTCATTGTCATTGGCAAGAATGACTCAGTGGGTTCAGAAGAGGGTCACCAAGTTAGACTCTCTCTTAGCCGGTCCTGCTCCCCATCCTTGGCTTCCCCACAGCTCCTAGAGGCTGGCTCTGGTTTCTATACACCAAAGTCCCCCTTTCTAGAATGAATCACTTGAGTTCTTTTCCCCCTTGTCCCTCCTGCTGTCTCTAGGTCACACCCTCAATTGATTCCAGCTGGGCCTTGCCAGAGCCTGTGAAGCTCTTGGACTTTCCCCAGCACTCAGACCAAAGGACAGCTGCCTTCAGGTACCTGGACCCCAAGTCTTTTTCATCCTAGGGCCACTGTTGGTTGTCCCCCTTTTATTACAGGGAATTCCCACATCTGACAGAATTTACAATTTAAATTCAATTTAATATTTGAACACATACTCATGGTTCAAGGATATCTATAATACAAAATCTCCCCCACCCCCCACCCCAGACTCCTAGATCCCTCTTGAATGTGGCATTACCAGTTTCTGTGTATTCTTTGTGACAGTTTGGGAAGACACAGACAGGTCTGCACACACTGGAGTTGTGCATCCACAGGGACCTCGCGTGTCTGCCTTCTTTAACGTCTTCCTCTGCTCTATAGCATCCATTCCTTTCCATTGCTGAATAATGTCCCATGGCTTTGGTGAGCCACACTTGCTTCATCCATCAGTAGTGGAGGTTTTGTTTCTGTGTTGTTATTATTATGAATGATGCTTCTGTGAACATTTATGTACAAGCTTTTTTTTTTGTGTGTGCACTTTTTTTTTAAAGTAAAAGAATGTGAACACATTTTTGATTTGAGTATATGCTCAGGGCAACATGGCCAGGTCATTGCTCACTCTTTGAGTGGCTTCTTGGTATATACTACACCACTCTTTAAGGGATCACCTGTTGATGGACATTTCATTTATTTTGACCAGTTTCCCAGCTCATAAATTTGTGTGTGTGTGTAATATCTAGAAGTGTGTTTTATGGTGACAAATGACATAAGTTTTAGTGATTTTAATAGATCCTACCAAATTGCCCCACATGCAGTCAGTTACCAGTAGCAAAGTATGAGCTGCCAACCTGGCGAGTGAGAGGTGGATCCCCCGGGTTATTTCTAGTTTTCCTTGTGAGTGAAGTGACTGTCCTTCCGAATGCTTCAGGCCTGTCTCCTGTGCTGTGACTCCTCTTCATGCTTGTTACCCACATTTCTACTGAGTTGTTGATTTGTTTTTTGAAAGAGTCTTACTATTTAGTCCAGGCTAGTCTTGAACTCATAGTGATCCTTCTGCCTCATACTCTTGAATGCTGAGATTATAGGTGTGCATGACCATGTCTTGCAATTTCTAATCCCGGTTTGTTATTTGTCTTTTACCTATTATTTAGGCTTATTTATTTTGAATTTTATGTGTATGAGTGTTTGACTTGCGGGTATATATCATACACCACATGCATGGAGTATCAGTGGAGGCCAGAAGAGGGCACTAGATCCCCTGGGACTGCAGTGACAGATGGTTGAGCATCACCATGTGGATGTTGGGAACTGATCCCCAGGTCCTCTGCAAAAGCATTCAGTGCTCTTAACATCTGAGTCATCTCTCTAGCTCCAATATTTGTCTTTTAACTTTGTTAATGATTACTTCTGCCTTTAAGAAGTTTTCTAGTTTTATGTAGGCAAATTAGCGTCCCCCTCCTCTGAGGACCTGGTCAGAAGACTTTTTACACACTGAAACTCTTGTTCAAAATTTATCAGTGGTTTCTTTTAGCCAGTTGTTTCATTAAAAACATTTCAATCGGCCGGGCAGTGGTGGCGCACGCCTTTAATCCCAGCACTTGGGAGGCAGAGGCAGGCGGATCTCTGTGAGTTCGAGACCAGCCTGGTCTACAAGAGCTAGTTCCAGGACAGGCTCCAAAGCTACAGAGAAACCCTGTCTTGAAAACCAACCAAACAAACAAACAAACAACAAAAAAATTTCAATCTTTGATCCATCTAGAATTTGCTTTGGTATGAGATATGATGTATGGATCTAATTTTACATTTTCTCAATGGCTAATTGAGTGCCCTAATAATATTAATAAGTAGTTTATCTTCTCAATGATTTTGTTTCCCTCCCCAACTTTATTACGATACAATTGATAAATAAACATTATACATTTGGGATGCATAATTTATCTTGATTAATGCATGCATTATGATATGTTAAATCAAGTCAATTAATGTATCCATCATCTTATTATTATTATGGTTTAAATATTAAATGTCTCTCACAGGGTCACACTTTGAATGATTGACCTTCAGTTGGAGGCTTTATTTTAGGGAGTTCTGGAAACTGTAGGAGTTGGGGCCTATGGTCATTGGGGCATGTCTTTGTAAATCTAATCACTTTCTTCTTCCAATTTTTCACGGTGCTCCCCATGTGCTGGCACGTGGTGTTCCCCATCTGCTGGCATGTGAGCAGTCTTTCATGGTGCTCCCCATCTTCTGGCATGTGAGCAGTGCTGGGACCCACCGAATGCTCCTGTCTCTATGACGTTCTGTTTAAGTGTGTAGGGCCAAGTGTCCGTGGCTTGAGCCCTCTGAAACTGTGAGTCCAAATCCATATTTCCTTCTGTAGGTACAATGAAGATGGAGTGGAGTATTTCTGTCAGGAATTTTGTCAAAACAATGAGAAAAACAGCTTTATGCTTTAAATGTGAAGTGTATTTGAACACTCGGTCCCTGGATAGTGGTGCTGGTTTGGGAGGCCATGGAACCGATAGGAGGTGGAGCCTCAATGGTGGCAATGGATCACTGAGGGGCCAGCTTCGGGGGGTTATAGCCTGCTGGTGCCTAGGCTAAACTCTTAGCTTTTCTGTCCTAGTAGGATGTGAGTGAGATGAGACAAAAGAGAGCTGTTCTGTCAGCCCCTCTACAGACAGAGCAGAATTCGCTGCCGTGCCTTTCCTGTCATGACCTCAACAAGCCTTTTCTCCCTTCTTGCTTCTTGCTACTGGCTGAGGCATTTGATCACAGCAACGAAAGTGGCTAATACAGCACCTGATACATTTAGACACATTTTTGTGATAAAATCATTTATGCTCTGACTCTTGGTGCTTTTCAAATGACCAACAAAACTAGCCCATCCAAGTCCAGGTTGGTAAAGCCATGAGTTAATAGGGGTTACTCTCGGAGGATGCGTGACAGAGGCAGATGCGTCACTGAACAGTCCCACCCCAGCACAGATGGCAACTCATGCAGGTAGCATTCCCAGTTCCCTGTACTTGCAGGCAGCTGTCCCACCAAAGAGTGTCCTCTCTTCACCCCCAAAAGTTGTTGGCCTGCTAATATAACTTCCAGGTGGGGCACGCGATTCTCATCTGAGGATCCTCATACCCCCCTAACCTCCAGGAGTGAATGTTCCACCGGGAAGAAACAGTTCTTCAGTACATGTATTGTTATGGACTGTAGCCACCAGGCTGTACCGCAGGAAGTACTCAACGTGCCTAACGGAAGCTCTGCATCCCTTAAGGAGCACCTCTCCTTTCCCCAAAGCCCCTGCCACCAACTGCCCTTCTACTCTCTGCTTCTGGAAGTTCAGCTCTTTGAAATTCTAGGTATAAATGAAACCGCGTAAGGCTTTCCATGCCCGGCTCATCTCATCTGACGTAATGCCGTCAAGGCTCATCTGTGCTGTTGCAAACGACAGGATTCCTGGGCTCTTTTCTCTTTCCCAGCATCTTCCAAGTCACGGTCATCTCTCCATAGGGCACTGTGGACTAAATGTGGGGTTGCAAAATATTTGGCAACAGTAAAAGATTTCTAGGCTCACGGAGACTAACACTGCTTCAAAATGTAATGCGCAGTGAACCCAGGGTGTGCAGGCAGTGCTTGCCTGTGTTGTGTCATGTGACCCCACTGCAGCTGTGGTTCTGAACACATGACATGGGCTTGTGTCCATGCAACTGTGCAGGCTGTCACAGCACACAATGATGGACCTTGCCCGGACATCTTGGCTCAGCGTGGAGACTATTCTTTTATGAGTTGTGGTGTTCTTTACTGTACACACAGAGCTTTTGGCTGCTGCAGAAAGAGAATGGTTTCATTATGGAAATCAGGCTTTTAATATTTTCCACCCCCCCATCCCTCAGCATGTAAGTTATCAAGTTGGTATAGCTTTGGATATATTGTGTTAGAATGTTTGATTTAAAAAATTGCTGTTTGAGGTGCTGACTTGAATTTCATTAAAAAAATCAAATCATTAAATGAATTTTGACTTGAGACAGGGACAGACTTTCCAACAATCTCTGAAAAGGCCCTACACATACTTAAGCCATTTCGTGCTAAGAATTTATGCAAAGCAATGTTCTCAGGATCTCAGCGTTGGCAATTAATAGATTAATAATGCCAATCAACTCTGGAAAATATTCAAGATGCGCCATGTCTTTCAGCATCAGATTTAATTCTCTAATAAGAATAAGCTGGCATAGACAACTCAGCAGTATGTTTAAAATTCATTAGTATGCACGTTTGCACCTGTCTTTAGTGCAGTAGTAAAATTTTATACATAGAAAGGAGTTGTTTTCAAATAAACTTTCTTTCTTTCTTTCTTTCTTTCTTTTCTTTTCTTTTTTGGTTGTTTGAGACAAGGTTTCTGGTAGATCAGGCTGGCCTCAAACTCACAGAGTTCCTCCTGCCTCTGCCTCTTGAGTGCTGGGATTAAAGGCGTGAGCCTACCACTGCCCGGCTTCAAATAAACTTCCTAATGATTTATTATCAGTAAAGGTTTGATTTATATACCTTTTAATATCCCTATACAGCCAGGGTCTTGTAAAAAAAAAATTTAGGTGGAAAGAGGTTGTAAGTGGAAAAGAAGTCCCCAAACCCTGCTCTATTTAAAGCCTGATTAGTGGGCAGGGAGACAGCTCGGCCAGTGAAGTGCCTGCCATGCAAACACGGGCACTGTAGAACAATCACCAGGCCATAAAAGGTCAGATGCTGGTGTGCACTTGCAATCCCACTGCTGGGGAGGCAGACACAAGGAGATTCCTGAGGCTTGCTGGCCAGCCAGCCTAGCCTATGGTGAGAGACAATAGCTCCTGAGGAACCTCTGGCTTCCACACTCTCTCTCTCACACACACACACACACATGTGCCTGCACACCTACACACACAGGTGCACTTGTACACACATACAAAGGCTGCATAGTATTCCATCATGCATGCATTCTATACTTTATTTACCCATTCATCTATTGATGGACACTCAGTTAGATTCTACATTCTGACTACTTTGATTGATGTTGGAGGAGGTGCCAATATCTCTGAGAATTTGGTCTCAATTCCTTTAGATACATACTCAGAAGCCAAAATGCCAGATCATAGGTAGTTCTTTTTGAATTATTTTGAGGAACTTCTGTACTATTTTCCATTCCGTTTGTACCAGTTACACCCCCCTAGCGAGCAAGTGTTCCCTTTTCTCCACGTTCTTGTCCACATTTGTTATTTCTCTAGCAGTTGTGAGCGGGTATCTCAGTGTGTTTGTTTCCCTGAGTATTTCTTTCATATACCCTTTAGAGATTTGCATATTTCCTCTGGATTCTCAATGATTGCCTGCTCACTTGAATGAGCATGTGTGCATGCATGTGTGTGCGCATGCCTGTGTGTGTGTGTGTGTGTGTGTGTGTGATATTGAGGATTGAACCGCAGATCTTAAGCATGCTATGTAAGTGCTCTGCCACTGAGTTACATCCCTCCAGTCCCCTCTCAATGATTCCCAACGTCAGCTTTATCATCAAGGACATTGTTACACGGTCTTGGGATTCCTACGCTTCACCTTTTCTTCTACCGATGCGCTTCAATCAGTCTACAAGCTACCGCCCTTTTATTTGTTAATTATTGAGGTTTCAGATGTGTTAAATACCTGATAGGTACAGCCCCTTCCCGTTTCTTCCACTCAAAACTTTCCTGCTCATTTGCACACTTATGTTTTCCTCTGAACTTTGAAGTCATCAAAGATTCCTGCTTATGTTTTTAACTGAAATGCAGAAAAGCTGTAGGCTAACTGGGAGAAATAGCTTCCTAATGCTCTTCAGCCAAGATGTGAGATGTCTTTCCAATTGCTTGAGTCATCCTGTGAGTCCCTCAGCAGCTGTGTCTGTGTGTGTGTATCAGTATTATATTCCAGGGGTTTTATCTTTTTGGTTGCAGTTGTAAATGTCATCTGTTTTCCCATTACATGCTCCAACTGGTTGTCATTGTAAAATATGGAGGCCATTGATTTTTGCATATTAATTTTGAAGCTGGTTATACTACTAAATTTCCATACTCTTGGTAGTCATGTTTCAGCCCATTCTTTTGGGTATGGTGTGGATATGTTCCTGTCTTCTGGCAATAATGATTACTTTTCTAATTTGCATGTGAGCTTTTCCACAAAGGCTCATGGCAGGACACTTGGTCCTCAGCTGGTGATGCATTGAAAGGCGGCAGGTGCTCCAGTATGTGGGGCCTGGTTGGAGGAAGTAGTTCATGGAGGTATGCCCTTGATGGGTATATTGGGACCCTTGGCCCCCTGCTTTCTTCCTAGTCACTATGATAGAAACAGCTCCTCTTATCCTGCCATACGCTTCTGTCACGATGTCCTGTTTGCCGCATACACAAAGTAAAGGAACCAGGTGAGCACAGACTGAAGTCTCTGAAACCCTAAGACAGAGCCATTCCTGCTTATAAGTTACTCATCTCGAGTGGCTTGCCGTCGAGCTGGAAAGCCAACTGACACGACTCAGCAATCTCTAGACAGATACTTCTCAGTTTACATCTTGATAAGCTCACTGTAAGCTGGGAATAGATAAGTAAAAATTGATTTATAGTACCATACCTGGTGTGTCATCATCGTAATCAGCAGCGCAGTAGCCTGCAGAGTGTGAGCCATCTACTCTGGAGATCGTGTGCGCCAATGGGAGCTGCTGCTCAGGCCACCGCCTAGCAGTGCGTGAAAATGTCCTGTCACACATTGTGAGTCCACGAGCTCTAACCATACGATCGACAGACATTTCCTAGTGGCTTCACAGGACCATTGCTGCACTGTGAAGTCGAAAGTCCTAAACTGACTGTAAGAGTGGTTTGGTTTGTGGTTCAACATTTTTTCTTATCTTATTGCGTTAGCCAGTACTCACAGTGTAAGCACTTATAAAGGGAGGGGTGGAGATACTGGGTGCCCTAGTCTTGCCCTAACTTCAATGGGAATGCTTTTAATATTTCCTCATTTGAAGTTAATATATATCATATCAGAAATAGCTGTTTGTTTTTATTTTAAGAAGTTTAAAAAATTAAGAATGGCTACTGTATGATGTGGGATTTCTCTCTGTATGCTGTATGCTGTGAATACCAAAGGAACTGCTTTGGGCCTATAGCAGAGCTATAGGGGAAGAGAACTAGGTGGAAAAAACTAAGATGAATGCTGGGAAAGAGAAGACAGAGTCAGAGAGAAGCCATGTTGCTCTGCTGGAGACAGACTCCAAAACTTTAGCCAGAAAGCCACAGCCACGTGGTGATAGACAGAGTAATAGAAATGGGTTAAATTAATATGTAAGAGTTAGCCAATAAGAAGCTAGAGCTAATGGCCAGGCAGTGATTTTTTTTTTTTTTCCGAGACAGGGTTTCTCTGTGGCTTTGGAGCCTGTGCTGGAACTCTTGTAGACCAGGCTGGTCTTGAACTCACAAAGATCTGCCTGCCTCTGCCTCCCGAGTGCTGGGATTAAAGGCGTGCGCCACCACTGCCTGGTGTGTTGATTATATCGAGGCCAAGTGGCTGGGAACCAACAAGCGGTTCCCTCCTTACAACAACTGTATGCAGATGAATTATGCTTAAATCCTGATATCTCCTAGTCTCCTTCCCTCCCTCCTCCCTTCACCCCTCCTCCCTTCTTCTCTCCCTTCCTCCCTCCTAGACAGGGTCTCATGTAACCCAGGCTTGCCTTGAGTTTCATATATAGTCAAGGATGACCTTGAACTTCTTATCCATCTGCCTCTGGACCCCAAGTGCTGAGATTACAGGCCTGTGGCACCACACCTGGCTTATGTGGTGCTGGGGAATGAACCCAGGGCCCCGTGCATGATAGACAAGCCTTCTACCCACTGAGCTGCCACCTCAGCCTTACAGGACATTATTATGATTATTATTTTTTTTTACTTCAGTGACTCATGGTATATTTTCTTCTGTGCTGCAGGATTCTGTTACTATTCCATTTAGCCTTGTTACAATGAAATTCATAAGTCAGATTGCTATTTAACTCTCTCTCTCTCTTACTCTTGCGCATGCATGCAGGTGTGTGTGTGTGTGTGTGTGAGAGAGAGAGGGGGGGGAGAGAAGGGAAGGAGGGAAAGAGAGAGGGGGAAGAGGGAGCTAGCATGTTCTTGCAGCTGGGCAGTGTTATTAGTGTCATACTTTTTATTAACAGAATCAAAAAACTTCCTTTCTTTTTCAATGTCTTGCAACAGTTTAAACTGTGCTTGGAGAGATCCACTTGAAGGTCTCCACTTCACCCTACTGCTGGCACGGTGGGGAGAGGGCTCGGTGACTTACAAAGCTCCCTCCCCTTTGCAGTCGTCCAGGAGAGCTTCCCAGGTTCTTCCTCCCTGGATCCTGAGACTGGAAGCTAGGCAGCCTGCCAGCCTTCCAGATGAAAAGGCCAGCGCAAAGCTTGATGGGAAGTTACAACTCAGGGAACAAAGGCCTGGACTCATCAGCGAGAATGTCCTTAGGTTGTGAGGTAGGCTACTGAGGGGGACTGGGCTCCACCTGTCAGTCTCTCCGCCCTCTCTGGGTAGCTGGACTGCTCCAAGCTGCCTTTCACAACGGCAACCTGATGTTCCTTCTGTCTTTGGGGCTCTAGGTGACCATAGGGCTTCTGTCTGTTCTTGGTCACTTCACCGTCTGTTGGGACACTTTGTGTTCAGTGACCAGCAGCAGGTGAGCAGTACCTAATCTTTTCTATTTTGCCCCAGGACGTTTCATGCTGGCACTCTGTAAACCCTACCTCATAAGCCGTAGGTATCTCTCCCCACCCGCCCCGTCCTCCCGCCTCTTCAAGCCTGCTGGCACAGTTTAATTTCCAGCCCTGGTATTTCTTCCTAGCCCGTGACAACCTCAGGTGGAAGCAATTTCATCGTCTTGTAACTCACTGGGTCATTATAATTAGTATCCGGGCACCTGCGGCGAGGGCGGAAGGAGCAGAAGAGTCGATCCAGCCAGGCGGAGAACAGCCTTAGTGTACAGAAGGTGTGGGTGCCCCTCCTCTGCTTCAGCTGTAACTAGTTTCTCAGGGTCCCCCGCTTCCCGTGGCCTGGTGAGTATATGAGGTCAGGATGGGCAAGCGTGGTCTTGGGTTCCCATAGCAGGTGTCGATGACTTGAGGGTGGGGTTCTAGGAGCCCACATCTGAGGAGCCCACATCTGAGGCCGGTGTCCGGCAAAGGGCCCTGGAAGGAGAAGGGGCTCAATGCTTCTTCCTTCTGCCTCCAAGGAGCGCTAGCCAAGAATGTGCCCTTTTTGGCCCTGGGTCACTGCATCTCAGAGCCAGAGCTCACCAGGGCTACTGGTAGCACTAGTGGGTACAACCAGGGTGTGGCAAGGAGTGAGTGGGTGTGGCTCTGAAGAGAAATTCGTGTGTGTGCCCACGTGTGCTCACACGATAGCAGGATATAAACTACTCCTTATGTTGGAGAAGTGCTTGGGTTTTAATGGAAATGGGCTCAGCAAAGAAAGGTGCTTGAGAGTCAGGATGTTGGGCCAGTGTCTCAAAGTCCAGAAGAGGCCCAGCAGGATGGAAGCAACCCCAGAAGCCTGGAGTTAGAAGGGTGGCCTCTTTTCCAGTTCACATGACTCCGTTCCCACAACACCCAGGCTGAGTTTCCAGGCTAAATATTCCAAACTCGGCTAGCGAGATGACTCAGTAGTTAAAACACTGGCTGCTTTTCCAAAGGACTTCCGTTCCATTTCCA
Source organism: Dicrostonyx torquatus (assembly GCA_028555095.1). NCBI lineage: Eukaryota > Metazoa > Chordata > Mammalia > Rodentia > Cricetidae > Dicrostonyx > Dicrostonyx torquatus. Next base: position 3,266,505 of record JAQHUG010000031.1, on the reverse strand, counting down.
GCACCCACAGGGCAGCTCACAACCATTTTTAACAACAGTCTCAATGGATCTGACGCCCCCTTCTGGCCTCCGTGGGTACTGCATGCATGCATTGTACAGACACATCGGCAAAACAGCCACTCACAAAAAATAAAGGAAAAAAAAATTAAATTCCTACTTCTTCAGAGCTTCGTTCTGCCATGCATTCACCCATTTGATATTTACTAAGCCCTTGCTGTGTGGCACGCAGAATGCCAGCACTACAGATACAGCAGTTATCCAGTAAAACACCTCTAACGTGGCAGGGGCTGAACAGTCTTGGCTTCCTCTGAGCTAGGTGTCTAATCAGCTGTAGTTTAGGGTGGGATGGGGTTGTGAACTGGTAAGTCACCCCAAAATGTTCTATGACAATAACCAAAATAGCCCATAAAATACACATTAGTTCTTGATCGACAGCACAGAAAGCAGACTGCCAGTTTAACAGAAAGAAGCATGACCCAGTCCTATAGGCAGCAGGCATCTGGTCTGACTGTGTCCTCAAGGGGTCCATCCCACATCTCCTGGTCCCTCTTCATCCTCCTCTACCCAGCAACAGAAGGCCCCACGGCTGAGTCACAGGGCCTGGGGCTAAGACGCGGGCAAACCTGCATCAGCTCTGCTCCCTTCTGCTTTTGCTCCATAGATAGGGACCAGAAGTCCCTTCTGGTATCTGCCGGGGCAGGAGCCAGCCTAGCACGCAGGGCAACCTTGGTAAGGGCTGTCAGGTATCTGCTACTCACATCCCATCTTTTTTTTTTTTTAAACTTTTTATTTGAAAAAATTTTTTATTTTATATACCAATCACAGTTCCCCTTCCCTCCCCCACATCCCATCTTTGACCATCCCTCCTTTCAGAGAGCAGGTCTGTCTTGTTCACTGTTCCTCCTCCAGCTCAGAAGGCTCCCCAACTTCTCTCTCTTCTCCTCCTCTTCTATCTTGAGGTGTCCCCCTGTATTCTGGGGTCCCTGAAAGGATTCCCCAGAAATTTCCCAGATCAGTCACTGAGGGATTTCTACTTGATTTAGTCTGCACTCAGTTCAAGAGGCCTGGGTCACCATCCCTCCCGGGCAGATCCTTGTAAAGGGACACTTATAATAATACCATTGTTCTCAGTAGCCTGGGGGGGGGCAGACTGAGCCCCTGCTGAAGCAGGTTTGCCATTAGAACCCTGCAGAAACGAAGTAATAGCCTGCACAGAGAGCCATTTGTAATGTTGCTGTAATTCCCATGATTCATTAAACAGAAATGGAAAATGATAACATTTCCCCTGGAAAGAACCCTCTTCGAGGAGCCGCACGCTGCGTTCGCTCGGCTCAGCTATTTGATTGACTAAGCATCTTGTTTTGCTGATGTGAGGAAGACTCATACCCAGCGCCATTTGCTTTTACATCAGCTGAGAAGGAAGCGGGGGAAGGGTCCTGGGGTGGAGGCAGGGTTTGACCTTGGAAATGGATTTACTTGTCCCATCTTGGTGGATCCGTCTGGCATTTTTGGCAGGATGAGCACTAGGCCTAGCTTGCATCTGCCTGTTGAGTCCCATGCTGACCCTATTCAGTCTCAGTGGGGTGCCCACTTTGGAAGGTGGCACAGCATCCAGCCCTCCTCAGCACAAGCCCTGGGAGCCCTGGCTATCTCCCCCTTTGCTTCAGGGGCCTCAGGCTGCTCACTGCCCAGTCCCTAGTTTGGAACCTGGATATGGCCTTGCCTCACTCTTCCAAGGCAGCAACCAAACCTTGGGGTGTTTCAGGGCAGAGGCCTTCAGTGCCTTTCTGACACTTTATCCCTACATGTGCCTACTCTGGCTCAACCTACCCTCTCCTGACATGCCTTGCCTCACTCCCCTACCTGTATGCCCAGCTAGGCCTCTGCAGGAGTCAGGCCATTGTCCTGAAAGGCCACCTCACAGGCCCTGCTCCTCATGGGCTCACTCCAGATACTATGGGTATGTTCAGGGCCTTTCTCACAGAGCCTGCACTTCTAGCCACTCCCCATGCTGGCCTCCCTTTCTTGTGTACCTCAGGCCTTAGAGAACTCCAGGGTCCTGAGGCCCACTCATGCTTTCTCTCTACATGTCCATGTTGGAGGAGGCCACTTGTTTCTGTCACCTGTTTTGGCTCCTTCTGCCTGGCGATTTCCCTTCACAGCTCTCTGCTTGAGTTTTCTAGCCCTTTTACTGTCCTTGTCACACTGCACAGGTGTTGTCATGGGTTTTCATTGCTCATCCATCACCTATGCCTCCTTATAGACCAAGCTCGTCATTGCTCACACATCACCTATGTCTCCTTATAGACCAGGTCATCATTGGTCGTCCATCAGCAATGCCTCCTTATAGACCAAGCTCGTCATTGCTCACACATCACTTATGTCTTCTTGTAGACCCAGCTCAGAGGGTGAGACCCAGGGATACTACTTAGTACGTGCACCCTAGCTTAGCAGGTGGGGCAATGAGCTTTCCATTGCTAATATCAATCAGTACCTGAGAAAATCAACTTGTTTTGGCTTATATTCAGAGGTTTCAGACCCCGGTTGTTTGGCCCTGAGGTGAGGTGGGGTGCTGGGGTGGGAGGACATGGTGGAAGAGGCTGCTCACTTTATGGAAGGCAGGAAATGCAGAACCCACTATCCTCTCCATGGCCCACTCCCAGTGACCTCACTTCTCTCCCAAGGCTCACTTCACTTCAACAGCCAATAGTACCACAGGCTGCTGTATAACCCCTGGCAGGAAGCCATGTAAAGGAGGGAGGCTTGGTTTGAGGGCATGCTGTCCGTATGGTTGAGAAGGATCTCTTTGGGGGCAGGAGTGTGCGGCCAGGACACTTTTGGTGGAAGAGTAGAGTGGACATGAAGTGGGTTGATCCATAAAGCCCCAGAGCCTGTCCCCATGCCCTACTTCCTCTACTTTCCACAGCCTTCTAAAGTAGAGGACTGAGTGTTTAAACACATGAGATGGGGGAGGCAGATTTCATTTTCAATATGTGACTCCTGGGCTACAGCACAAAGCCTTTGGGGACCATAACAGGATCTGAGTTGGCAATGAGAAGCTGATCCCATCTCTCCTCTGCTCAGCAGCCTTCCTGGTTCCCTAGTACTCCAAGCGGAAGCCTGTGCTCCCCACTCCAACATACTCTACCCCTTGGACCTCTCCAAATAGTTCCAAAGTGTTCTTTCTATCCCAGGTCTCCATCTGGCCACGCAGGATCCCTGTGAATTCCTTCCTGGGATCTAGCAGAGCAGTGGGCTTAGCGGCTGCAGAGCCAGGCTAGCGGATAAGGGGTGAGGCAGGTGAGAGTGGCAGATGGAGAGAGCCTCAGTGGGAGACCAAGGACAGCCGAGAGCTCAGGTCCCACCACATGTTTGTACTGCAGTGCTCAGAACACCTGGGATATGTCAGTCTCCCTGGGGCTCTGCTGGAGGAACCTGCCTTGTATAGAAACCCACCTCCTGTCATTTCCCTCACCGCTTCCTCCACGAAGTCAGCAAAGATTCGGCCCACAGGATGAGCTCTGCCTTCTTTGACGTCCTAACATTTGGGATTCCTATTGGACTATTTGTGTTCCCTTAGGAAATGAAGGCTTGCAACATGCAAGCTTGCCTGACAGGAGACATCTGCATACTTTATCTCATTTAATGGATATGTTATTTCAATATTTTTACATTGTTGAGAAACATAAGACAAGTACATAAAATATAGCAAGTAATTAGAAAGGAGACATACACGTAAACAATAATCTGATAGAAACAGAACTTTGTAATTGGTGTGATAACAGAGAAATTAAGTGATTGATTTTTGGTCACGCAGGAAATAAATAGAAATGGAATTTGATCTCGAGACTGGCTGGCTCAGGTATGTGCTCCATTACCTTATAGCTACTAAATAAAAACACACAATGCTCAGATTAATGTGAATTTTGGGCAAACTATAAATAGCTTTCTAACAAGTTTATCTGAAGTTCACATGTCATGGAGAGCTATGGTGTAGGCATGTGTCTCCTGTGTTGTGTTTATATGAAGTTCACATGTCATGGCATGCTATG
>JAQHUG010000031.1:3221126-3243458 GCA_028555095.1 Dicrostonyx torquatus | reverse complement strand
AGCTGTGTTGGGTTTGGATTGATCTTGTTTAGACAAAATGGGGAGATGATGGGGAAAGGCTATTAGCCAATCACCTCAAGTTGGGGTGTGGCCATTAGGACCCCAGGTAATGAAAACCGAGAGAACACAGGTGTGCTCTCTCTCTCCATGCGGTGTCCATTGGACAGATAGGACTTCGGACTTCCCACCCTGGTAGCGTGAGTCTTCCTTCTTTTCACTTATTAAAAATACCTTTTCCTATTGAGCTGGCTTGGTTATTTATTGTGCCATTACAGCCCTCTGTAGGCACACTGGGACCAAGATCAGGCTGTTTCTTATTTACCTGGAACAATGGGCTGGGACCTTTTTATAGCTGATGGTGCAGCCCTGGGCCAGGGGCACTGGTATGTATAGGGTTGTGTCTTCAGATTTTTAAGCCTCACCCATTCTGGGGCCTCCTGGCTCTAACCCTTTATGGATAATCAGGGCTGTGCAAGCGGCCCTAAAACCATCAGAGCTGTCAGGGTTGGCTCTTTCATGCCAATGGTCACCGATAGGCCCATTCATTTTCCATCAGCCCCTTACATGACACTACGGAGCCATATGCAAGCCAATTACCACGCGTGTCTCCCAGGACATATCTCCAATCTGGGTCAGCTACTATACCATGCAGAAACTTCTAGGCTTCACCTGGCAGCTCACAGCTGCCTGGGAAGCTGGCTCCAAAAGGCTCTTTCATTTTGGCTGCCCCAGCCTGAGCCTGGGCCTTGGCTCCACGAAGACAGACTCCTGTTCCTAGGACTGAGGGTGGGAAAAGACCTATGTGAGTAAGGCCTTGGGCTCTGCTGGACATGCTTAGTCTGTGGACTTGGAGGTCTTGGACTCAGGAAGACCTGGTGTTCATTCTCAGACTCACCATTCACTCACAGCGCAGCCTCAGGGGCAGTAACTCATGCTCTGCTCCTGTTTGCTTTATAACCAGGGTTGATCTCTAGTCGACACGAGGACCCTGCAGCAGGAGCACCGGGTTTGGTGCTTTTTTTTTTTTTTCTATTTTTTGTGGGCTGGGGAATGGATCTAGGGCTTCAGCCATGTTAGGCAACAGCTCTACCACTGAGATGCACCCCCAAACTCGTTTTACTTTATATTTTGAGACAGGGTCTCGCTAGGGTTGCCAAAGCTAGCCTTGAAGTCAGTCTGGAGCCCAGTCAGGCCTTGAACTTGCAATCCCCCTGCCTCAGACTCTACGGCACCTGGGATTGCTGGCCTGTGCCACTATACCCAGCTTCGTAGGATTTGTTGAGCTTCCTTCAGTTTTTTGTGGGCTGGTCTATGGATATTCACTTCAGGAGGTCCGGGTGGCTCCAGGAGGACACTGGGCATGACATCACCGAATGTACAGAGTGCTGGGCACCCTGCAGCAGCAGCAGGAAGGTCCTGATGAGGAGGCTTTTGGAGGATGAGCCAGTTCTCTGCTCTTCTTTAACGCCATTGCCAGGGGACAGGAGGAACTGGGAGGGTAAGTTTCCTGCTACATGCTGGAGCTGGGAGAAGACCTATGTATGATAATGGTCCACTGAGAGTGACAGATGAAAAAGGCCCACTGTCCAATTGCCTGGGCTACTGGTTTCTTCTCTCTGCGCCCTCCCACCCTGCCTGGCTGCATTGATTTACTTGAAAGTTTTAATGGGTTATAATTGGAAAAGGCCTGGGTGAGATTTGCATATTGATTTGACATTTAAGTATATGATTAAATAAAAGCTGACTGAGGTCATCACTTGACTAAATTGGCTTAATGAGTGTTGATTACCCTGTGCATGTTAATTTCATTTACTCTGATTACTCCATCTATCTTTCCCGGCGATCTATCAGCACCTTTGACTCAATTGGACTTGATGGGACATGAACGAGGGCAGGGGTCAGTGGGTGGGGGGAGTCCTTCGTCTGTCTGCCTGGTTACCCAGCTGTCCCCAGAGCCTGGGAGGCTCTGACACACCGCTGTGTTTTCTCTCTTTCCCTGACCCCCACCCTCTCCCTCCTAATCACATGAGCTGATCACCAATCCTTTTTAACCAGGAGTACTGCCACTTTGCTGCCTGAGAGAAATCAGGCGCTGGCAGGGAGCAGAGTGTGGGTGACCGTGACACACATGAGAAGTGTTTCTAACTCCTCACATCACACATGCCCTTCCTGACACAAGCAGGAGCCTGTCTTGGGTGTCTGAGCCCTCTGGTGCTCCCCATGAGTCTACTTCCCTTCTTTACTGGTAAAGGCTTTGTCTTCAAGAAGGAGCCCCTACAGCGAGGCTCACTTCTTCAGTCTTGTGTTCGCCTCTCCCTCCAACCCACCCTCTGGCCTTGTCCATCCCACTCTGTTCCCTTCCTGTACTGACCTTCAGGGACCCATAGAGCGGGCTCTGTTGCCCTCTGGCATCCTGTGAGTGTTCAGCCAATGAGAGCCCAGCAGAAGACTGGAGGGCGGGAGGAGAGTGAAGCTGGATGTTTATTTATTTTTGGTGTTCATGACCCTGTTGGCTGAGCAGAGGTTTCCAGCCAGCCACCAGGCTCTCTCAGGATTCCTCTTGGGTCCCTTCAAGTCGAGGGAGATAACGTAGTAACAGCCCCCTCCCGCCCTCTACAAAGGCCTGTGGGAACCCCAGCTCTGCACACCCTGCCCACACCTTTGTAAAAAGATCTTTCACAAGCTCTCCTTAAATCACCCAATTTGAGTGTGCCATCTGTTTCCCACTGAGGCCCTAACTGATACAGCAGGCGACATATTTTTCCTTTCAGAAACCAGGACACACAGTCTGACGGGCTGAGAGTGATCTGGGCGCACAAGACCGAGTCCAGGCTGGCAGAGCCGCGCCTCCTCTGCCTTCATCCTGGCCCCTCTCTGATAGACACATCACCACTCAGGACCCCCTTGCCCCTGCTTTCCATTCTCCTCACTGTCCACACCAGTTACCTGGATCTTCCAAGTCCCTGATCCCTACCTGGCCTTACTTAGGAGCCACACTGGACTCCATTAGAACAGCAGTGGATTGGGGAAGAGCCAGGGAGTTCCTTGGTGCAAGCTTTCTCACTCCCACCATGGCTTGTCTCCTAGGATCCTGTGTTCTGATCCAAGACAGTTGTCTCCTCCTTGGGCTGTGTTCCCAGCCACTCCAGGTGCTCTTAAGACCTGCCAGGGCTACAGAGTGAATTCAAAGCCAGCCTGGGCCACTTAGTGAGACTTAACCACCAAATAAAAAGTAAATGGAGCTGGAGAGATGGCTTAGTGGTTAAGAGCCATCTCTTAAGAGTGGTTAAGAGTGGTTGCTCTCCCAGAGGACCTAGGTTCGATCCTCAGCACCTATATAGTGGCTCACAACTGATTTGGGATGCCTCTGTGTATACTGTGTATACTCTGTGTATATGTTTTATTACCAGTAATAAAGAAGTTGCTTTGGTCTATGGCAGGAAAGAATATAGCTAGGCAATAAAGCCAAACAGAGATACAGGGAGAAAGAAGGCAGAGTCAGAGAGACACCAGCAGTTGCCAGGGAAGCAAGATGTGAGGTAACAAGCCACGGACCTTGTGGTAAAATACAGACTAATGGAAATGGGTTAATTTAGTTGTAAGAGTTAGTTAGTAATAAGCCTCCTGAGCCACCAGCCAAACTTTTATAATTAATATAAGCCTCTGAGTGTTTATTCAGGAACTAGAGGGCAGGAGAGAAATCTCCAGTTACACAAACTGTCATTAACTCCAGTTCCAGGAGATCCAATGCCTCTTCTGGCCTTCGTGGGCACCAGGCACACTCAGTGCATAGACATACACTCATGCATAAAATAATAAAACAATTTTACAAAAGCAAACAAAAATAAACAACGCAACAAACAATAACTTACCATTTTCAAATAATGTCACATTCACAGGTACCAGTGCTGTGGGACAACGATCTTTTATCCTGTCACTTGTATTATTTTTAATTAAATGCTGATTGGCCAGTAGTCAGGCAGGAAGTATAGGCGGGGCAACAGCAACCAGGCAGGAAGTAGAGGCATGGCAATGAGAATTCTGGGAAGAGGAAAAGTCAATCTGCAGCCGTCATCCAGACTCAGAGGAAGCGAGTTGTGACTGTGTCACAGAAAAAGGTACCAAGCTACGTGACTAACAGATAAAAATTATGGGCTAATATAAGTTATAAGAGTTAATAAGGCTGGGTGGTGGTGGTGCACGCCTTTAATCCCAGCACTCAGGAGGCAGAGGCAGGTGAATCTCTGTGAGTTCAAGGCCAGCCTGGTCTACAAGAGTTCCAGAACAGGCTTCAAAGCCACAAAGAAACCCTGTCTCAGAAAACCAAAAAAAATAAAAAAAATAAAAATAAAAAAAAGAGTTAATAAAAAGCCTGAGCTAATAGGCCAATTAATTTATAATTAATGTAGACCTCTGTGTGATTTCTTTGGGACTGAATGATGGCCGGTGGGACAGAAACCTCGGTCAACATATCAGGGAGTCAGACTTCAACATATTTTTTGGGGTGGGGTCCCATTCAACCCCTTGATGTGAGAAGAGATAGCACACAGCAAAAAGGGTGAAACTGAGTCCAGGGAGGAGAAGGCCAGGACTTCCTGGGAGTGGAGCCAGGCAGACACCAGCTCTGGCCTGGAGGCTTGAACAGAAACCAAGGTCTGGTATGGCTGTGTGTGTCTTTCAGGGGTTGATAATGTTGGCTGCTGAGTACAATGGTATCTGCCTGTAATCCCAGGACTGTGAAGGAAGAGATGGCAAGGTTGTGAGTTTGGACTGGCCTGGGTTACATAGCAAAACTCAGCTCTTAGCAAAGGGACGTGGGAGTACTGAGCCCTTTAAGAGGCAGGGCCTAGTTGAAGGTTCTAGAAGGATTAAAATTGCTTCCTTGAGGGCTCTCTGGAGTCCTATTTCAAGATGTGGTCTCTCCCCTCTGTGGCCTACCAGCACCTGGCAGGAGGTAAGCCAGCCAAGGTTTGTTGGGGGTGGGGTGTGTGTGTGTGTGTGTGTGTGTGTGTGTGTGTGTGTGTAGGGGAAAAGACACTATTTGAACTTCCACTTTTCTACAGTAAGTAAACATGCTTTCTTTAGTCTACCTCAGGTATTTCATTCTAGTAATGAAAAATATATTAAGACAACATGAACACACACACACCCCTGAATAATAAAATATTATATATGATGTTAATAATCAACAATATCTTTTAGGTATCTACTCTACTTTACATTTTATATAACCCTATGAGGTAGGACTCTCCCCATTTTACAGAAGGGAAAACCAAGGTCCGGAGGCATTAGATCACATACACAAGATTCTGTGGCTGAATTGGTGGTGGTTTTGGATGTGTTTCCCATTAAAGATCTCTTCCAAGACACCATAAAGTTCTTAGTTCCATCTAGACCAGTGGTTCTCAACCTGTGGGTCACAACCCCTAGGAGGTCTAATGACCACTTCACAAAAGTCGCCTAAGACCATCAGAAAACACAGATATTATTTATATTACAATTTGTAACAGTAGCAAAAATCACAGCTATGAAGTAGCAATGAAAATAATTTTATAATTTGGGGTCACCACAACATGAGGAACTGTATTAAAGGGTTGCAGTGTTAGGAAGGTTGAGAACCATGGGTCCAGACTCAGGAGAGTTTGTATTTTCTACTGTGTGAGGTAGCTATGAATGTCTCCAACGTTGGGAAGCAGGCTGGGGATGCAAGGGCACTTTGGAGCCCTGTAAGAATTGGGGCAGTGTTAAAGTTTGGATCTTACATGTCCCTTGCAGGTCTCTGTGTTGCAATTTGGTCCCCAGCTGGTGGCACTGGGATGTGGTGGAATATTTCCGAGGCACAGCCTGGTGGTAGGGAGTTTGGGTGTTGAGGTGTGCAATTTTTAAGATGGCTGTTTTTTAAAAATTAATTTTATAAACTTAATGTTAAAAAAACTTGCAAATACAAAAAAATCACCTGCCAAAATTAACCAGACCCAAAGTCTGTACAACTCAGCGAATTTCTATACAGTTAGAATTGGTGTCCAAAATGGAAGCTGCGGAGCTTCATACTGAATTTTACACCTTCAGGATAGAGTACATTTTATGCACTTATCCACCACCAAAATCAAAAAGTCCAGGACAGAATTAGAACTAGAGAAACAATTAACTTTGCATCCTCTTTCATAGCTCACGTCCCTCCTGATCCCCTAATATTTAGCCTTCCTCATTCTCTTTTCTACATGTCATCTTGACCCCATGTGTACATTTATTTACATATATACATATATGATTGGCCAAATCCCACATATGAGAAAGTACGTACTGTGTTTTTTTCTGAGATCGTATGACCTCATTTAATATTATACATTCTAAGTTCATGTTTTCCTGCCAATTTTTTAACTTTATTTTTTCTTTATAGCTGACTAGTGTTCTATTATATATAAATATATGATATATTCAAATATATCTATTTGTTAATATATGTAAATATATTCTCAAATTCATTATCCATTTATCTGTTGATCTGAAGAAAGGAAGAAAAGAAAGAAAAGAAAAAGAAAGAAACAGGGAAAGAAAGAAACAGGGAAAGAAAGAGAGAAAGAAAGAGACCCTGGCCCATTTCTCTCTGCCTCTTGGCTTCTGCGGGGCGCACAGCCTCCTGCACCACACACCTTCAGTTAGGTCCCAAATGATGGAACCAAGTGACCATTGACTAAAAAACCCCTGAAACTGAGAAAAAACCCAAATCTTTTCTTAAGCTGTTTAGGTTGTGTATTTTGTCATAGCAAGGGAGAACTGACCAACACGGGCAGGAAAAGACTCTAGGGGTGTTTGAGATGAGAAACCAGCCTCAGGTGATAGGCAGGGCCTTAAGGCAGTGGGAAAGGCAGCTGGAAATGGGCGACCCAGAGGACCATGTGGCAAAAGCTGGGAAGGGGCGAGTCCCGCCAATGGTCCAGTACAAGCTATCAGAAACCTGTGAGACAGGGAGAGTGTTGTCCAGGAGGAAGCCAGACACAAGACCTAGAAAGAGAGCTGAGTCCCAGCAGATCCCGTCCCTGAGCCCATGTTTGTCCTGGACCTGTCTGCTCACCTCATCTGTGAGCTCTGGGTTCAGAACTTACAGCTTTTGTTCCCTTTACTTACAAATTCTGGGGCATCTCTAGGGGATGTGGAGGGCGTGTGACCTGGATCCCCTCCTCCTCCTTACTAGGTACCCCTACCTTCTGACCTGGCAGGGACCCTGGGTCTATGATTCCTTCCCCATCTGGCCCTCTTATCCAGTTCCATGGTCTGGGGAAAGAGCCCTCCCTCCATGAGGAGGGGGCTGTTTCCAGGCAACTGCTGGGAGCAGGGGATGTGGCTTGGCAGAAGCAATGCCATCCTGACTCTGCTCTGAATTATACACAGCAGTGGGAACTGACTCACTCTCCAGTCTGTCATCTTCTGGAACCTTCTTGTGAACTCTTCCTTGGCAAGCTCCCTCCCCTTCAGTCTGTGAACCTCACTACTTGCCTTGGGCCTCTATCCTCAGAAAGCTCCCTCTTCTGAGTCTCCCACCTCTCTCTCTCCTGTGTTTGGCTGTCTCCTCTCCATAAACTACCGTGCTAAGTGCACAGGGTGAACAAGGCCGGGAAATAACCTGTCCTGGACCACGTGGTTTTGAAGCAACAGGATCAGAATGTAAATTGGGGTCTGGCTCCTGTGTCCCGTGTCCTGGAAGTGACCCTTGCAGCGGAGACAGTCTGTTTGAGACTCTGTTTGAGGTTGCCTTGGGACTGGAGAGAAGTTATGCTACGGAGCAAACGAGGTTGAAACAGAGATTTCTTCCTGCTGGCTGGGGGCTGTCCTGCTTGCAGTCAGTTAAGTGGTCCTCTCAGCCAAGACCTGACCAAAGCCAGGGTTCCTCAGAGCCTGCCCTCCTTTGGAGGCCTCACACTGGGTCTGAGGAGCACAGGCCTCACTGGGAGCCTGCAGGTCTCTCTGCGCTACACTCCAAAGTTCTGAGGGAGGGAAACCCATTCTGGATTAGGGCTCCAGAACGTGAGTAAAGACTGTTCAAGAAGTCAGTGAGAGGCTGACGGGCCTTGTGGTGTCCTAGACTGAAGATGGTAAACACGTGATTCAAGGTGGCTGCAGTTGTGGTGGCCAGGCCTGGGCAGTGGGATCCTCGTTCTTCACAGAACTGCGCCAGTCATCAAACATGGTCACACTGGTCTAGCTCTTTGGGTCGGGCCCCAGGATGGGAACATGGAGGTGGTCATGAACAAAATGTTCTGGGATACCAGACTCCTGGACAGTGCCCTCTCAGTTCAGGCCACTTCTACACTGGTACTTATCCCCTGACCTTCTTTTAGTCCATGCTGCTGGGGCTGGGGCAAACTGTCAACACAGGGATGTCATTGAGAGTCAAAGGAGGTGTCATGAGGAGGATGGGACTTTGGGCCCTAGGTAGCCACCACACAGAACGCGATTTCCAGGGATCCCACAGCTTTGCACCCCAGAGAGCTCTTGCTGGGGCCAGGTTTAGATTTGTAGCTGGATGAGGAAGGTGCGGGGTACTGTGAGGACCATTCGCTTCTCTCTGGGTCCTCAGTTCACTTCTTGGAGATGTAATTCCCAGTCTGGGTGATCACCATTGCCCTCTTCCTTCCCATACCTAACCAGGGTTCCTCATTTTGGGCCTGAGTGGCTTCTTAGCGTCTAACTCCCTTCTGGCTTTCAAGTAGCCATCCTGATGACGACCTCATGCTTTCCCAACACAGGACTCAGCCCTCTCCTTTAATCATTCTGCCCACCTTTCCAGCATTAGAAGCAGGCCGACTTTGCCAGGGCATTATGCATGCAGTTTTGTTAGCTGCCGCTAGGTGGGCTGTAGAGTCTGGGCTGGGTAATTAGAGACAATATCAAGTCTATGCACCACAAAAATGAAACAAACAGGAATCTCTCTCTCCGTGTGTATATATTGTATACATGCACGTGTAGCAGAATTTATTGGATAAGAGAATAGCAACCAATTTAATGACTGCAGATAAAAAGTGAAGGCTAATTTGGAGCAAGATGTAGAAATAGCCAAACACAGGTAAATCAGGCGCCTTCATTAGCTCTTAACTGCTAATAATTAAACTCAGTTTTACTTTTACTCTTCACTCCTTCTCGGAGCAATTTAATTTTGGCTTCATCGAGCCCTGTCTGAGCCCCTGAGACCCCTGGTCAGCTATTCAAGGTGTTAAGCCACCTTCTCCGCCTTCCCCTCCTGCGGCTTTAACTGCCCCGTGAAAGAACCTTATCTGTGATTGCTTTCTGCAAATCCCTGGAAAGGCCTTTGGTCTCCTTTGTCTGCGCTTCCAGCCCCTACATCTTCTGTGTTCAGAGTGCAGGATCATAGACACTTGTGCTCTGTTTTCCCAGGGCTGGCTTTTTTTTTTTTTTCCAATTAAGAAAAGCGTTTCCTCCCCTGATCTCATCTCCTGGCCAAACCTTCCACCTTTGGAACTGTGTCTAGAATCTGTTTGCGTCTAATTCCCGGGGCACTGGGCTGACCTTGGTCTTTGTAGCGTGTTGGGTGCATGACCTCGTCAACGGTGGCAGGCTGTTCTCTGTGATCATGGTTTAGAGCTAGGGCCACCCACATCATCTCACGTGGAGTCTTTTAAGCTGCAGGAAAACAGTGCAATGACATTTTGGGATGAGAGCCCAAGGGTTCCTTGCAGGGGGTTGTGACCATAGAGATCTCAGGACCAGCAGGGATGCAAACCACTGCCCCCTCCTCCCTTCTGCCCCAGGAAAAGAAATCCCCAGGTACTGTTCTTGCTGTTTGGCCGATAGTCTGATAGCCTTTGAGACACAGGTCAAAAATGAGGTGTCCAAGCCAGAGAGAGGGGGAGGGGCGGAAATTCGATGCCCCAGGTGAAGCTCCATGCTTAGTGTAGAGCCCGGCCGTCTGGGTAGGCTGTGCACAGTGTAGGGTACTTGTAAAATGAGAACACGGAGATCCTTGTCAAAAATGATTAAAAATATCAGCATAGTCACAGCGGAACTTCTGTCCTAAAGCGAATGGGATGGGAGAAAGGCCAGAGCATCCCAAGGAACACCCTCAGGAAGAAAAAAACAAAACAAAACAAAACACTGGCAACAAGCCAGAGATGACTGGAATCCAGGCAGGGGTGCCTGGGAAGAGGACAAGAAGTAGAAATAAGAAGGAAGGGAAGTGAGACAGGGAAGGAAAAGCCCAAATAAGAATAAGTGTACCTGGGGCTGGAGAGATGGCTTAGCTGTTAAGAACACTGGCTATTCTTCCTGAGAATCCAGGTTCAAATCCCTGCACCCACATGGCAGCTCATACCGACCTGTAACTCCTGTTCCACTCTCTGGTCTCCCTGGGCACCAGGAGTGAATGTGGTACACAGCCATACCCCCATACACATAGGGAAAAAAAAGGAGAGTGGTCCTCAATGCTTCTGGGGACAGTGGGACCAAGATTCCACAGATTTCCTGAGAGGCCCAGTGTCTCTGCAGAGCCATTACTTTATCCCATCCTCAAAGCAGAGTGATATCTGGGTCGCTGGTTCTCTGGCAATAACTTTATGACTGAGGAGGTCCCAGACTCCTGGAAGGCTTGGCGTGGTCCTAAGGCAGAAGTAGGAAGACACAGAGAACGGCAATGGAAGTGTGATTGTCAGTAGGAGACAGACCTGAGGGGTGGGAAGGAAGTGGCTGCTGTACCCCAGGAAGATGGGACAGGAGCCTCCTTCTTTGGACCCCAACTCCCCCTCCCTGCTCTAATTAGCTCCAGGTTCGAGTCCTCGTGAGGCCTAGTTATTTCCTGCTGCCACAGCGATAGGGGCCTGGTCGCGGCTGATGAGATCTCTGGGGCCTTGGAGAGGGTTGTAGGAAGTTGCCGTCTAAGCAGCCTGGTGCCCTCCCATTTGTCACTGACATTAGCGTTCACACAATGACCTGTCCACCACTGACGAGGGGCCCAGAGTTCTGGAGAACAGGTCCCCGATGGCCAATGCGGATATCCAATTTAGAATTTCAGTCCATTACCAGTGAATCGCCCCAAAAGAACACCATTTACGGAGTTGACAAAGGCCAAATTAGATTTCAGATTCTGGTGTGAGCAGGTGACAGCGGAGGGGGAGGAAATAATGTGTTTGCCAGAAGTAGCAAGCTCGAAGTTTGCGCCTGAAACCTCGGCGCGCCCCACCCTCAGCTCTCCCACAGTGTCCTGGCCATACGGGTGGCTCAGTGGCCCTTACCTGTACAGCCACTTATTCTGGGGCTCCTCCTCACTGTCTCCCATGGCCTCTGTCAAGTCCAACAGGGGCTACTCCTCCGCCCTGTCTCCCGTGGTTTCTGTCTCAGCACCTTTCTTTGCCCCTCCCCCCTTTCTCTTGGGCTGTATTTCCTGGTCTCTAACTTTCTTGGTTCTTCCCCATTTTATGTTCATTTTGGGGGCTGCCTTAGCAGATGGGGAATCTTTCTCCTGTGTGATTAGAAGGTGGTGGTAGAGCTAATGTGACCGGCTCACCAAATCCTATCTGATTTTCCAAACGTAGCAAGGCTACGTTTTTCCAACCTTTTAAAAAAAGTTAAAGTGGGCTAGGGAGATGGCTCTGCTCATAAAGGTGCCTGCTGCCAAGGCTAATGACCTGAGTTCAATCCCCAGGACCCAAATGATGGAAGCAGAGAACCAGCTTCCGCTGTTGTCCTTTGACCTCCACACGTAGGTGGTATGTGTCTCAGGGTTTCTATTGCTGTGGTAGCACACCATGACCAAAATAAACTTGGGGAGCAAAGGGTTTATTTCTCTTACGCTTCCACATCACTGAAGGAAGATAACTGAGGAGCTAAAGGCAGGAACTTAGAGGCAGGAACTGAAGCAGAGGCCACGGAGGAACATTGTTTCCTCACGGTTGCTTAGCTTGCTTTCTTAGAGCCCCCAAGATCACCATCCCAGGGTGGCACCACCCACAGTGAGCTGGGCCCTCTCACATCAGGCACTAACGAAGGAAAGGCACTACAGCCTTGCCCACAGGCAATGGAGGCATTTTCTCTACTGAGAGTGCCTCTTCCCAAATGGTTCTAACTTGTGTCAAGGTGACATAAAACTAGCCAGGATGGCATGTGAGTGCCCATACAAATACACCCACACAGGCATACAAACGAAGCGATCAATGATTATATTAAAAAAATAAGATGGTGTTTAAGTTAGGGCTTAAAAGATGAAAACAAGCTGTGGAGCTGGATTTGAGAATGAACGGACACTCAGATAACTGGATTTGATAGACGGAGTAAGGGATGCTGTCCTGATTAGTTTTATGTCAACTTGACACAAGCTAGAGTCACTAGAGAGGAAGGAGCCTTCCATAAGATCAGGTTGTAGGCAAGCTTCTGGGACATTTTCTTAGTTACCGATTCATGGGGGAGGGCTCAGCGCATGGTGGGCAGGGCTACCCTTTGCCAGGAGGTCCTGGGTTCTATATGAAAGCAGGCTGAGCAAGCCAGGAAGTAGCACCCTCCATGTCCCCTGCATCAGCTCTTGACTCCAGGTTTCTGCTCTGCTTGAGTTCCTGCCTTGACTTCCCGTTGATGATGAGCAGTGATGTGTAAGTGTAAGCCAAATAAACCCTTTCCTTCCCAACTTGCTTTGGGCATGGCGTTTCATCACAGCAACAGTGACCCTGACTAAGATAGGTCAAATAAAATAAAATAAGGACTGCTAATTTTGAGGAAGGACACAGGATGGCAGAATGATCTACTATTGTGCTTCTCCTAGCCTGTGACCTGGGACAAGTGCCCTGAGCCCTCCTGGTGTTTTATCCCAGCAATAGTAACCCTGACTATGACAGAAGCCAACTCTCCACTCTTCTGTGCCTGTGTCACACATCCACATACTTGTCACAGTCTCATGGCATGGGGGGCACATTTTTCTACCATGTAACCTGCCTTGGCCAACAGGATGTCAGCGGACATCTTGAAACACTGAAGCCCCATTTGCCATACTCAGCCATTTCTAAGAGTAGGTCGTGTCTGGCAATGTCCCAAATCTTATTGGTCCCAGAATAAGAAACCTGGACGGGAGTTTAAAACTCAAATGTGTGGCCAGTATCTCAGACTAGTCATGGGCAGATAGAGCGGCCAGACCCAGCCAACTCACAGACACGGAGTTAGGGGAGAGAAGGTTGCACAGAGTTACTATGGCACTAAGGATACGGATGAACTGCACTGGAGTAATGGGCCGGGGCTGGGATGATGAGCAGGACCAGTTTACATAGCCAAGGTGGGAGTCTGGATGGAAAACCTTTGGAGAAATTCATTCTCTAAGAACAGGGGATCTCATTGTGCAGATGGTAGAAAAAGAGACCCAGGGGGCTTCAGCTGGTTGATTGATAGCACAATGAGAGAGTGGACTCAGCCTCCAGATCTCTGGGTCACGGAGGAGCAGCTGAATTCTGCTCAGTCTTGTCTTTTCTGCTCTCATCTCGAGGACTGGGGATGATGCTTCTCATGCCCTGCTCTCTGTCCCTTGCACAGCTCTGACTTTCTCTGCGGCCCTAAGCCATCTCGGTCCCCAGCAGCTGCCTGCCTCCTCGTTAACCAGACCTCAGCTACCATTCTCCGCTGATCTTACCACTTCTCTGACTCCATCATACCTTTGGCCAGCACCATCGCCTGCCTCCTCGTTAACCAGACCCCAGCTACCATTCTCCGCTGATCTTACCACTTCTCTGACTCCATCATACCTTTGGCCAGCACCATCCTTAGCCCTGAGCAGATCCCACACTACTGTCCCCTCTCTGGCCTGACAGACACTCAGCTGATGGACACTGATAATGACTTCCAACTGCCCTGTCTATACCTCTGCTCCCCAACTCTCCACCTTCCCCACATCACAGTCACGTACTCAGACTGTTTCAACTTTTGCCCTTCACTGTGTAGGTCCAGCTATGAGCTCCCTCTATTTTCCACAAGGCTTTCTGGGGCTCCCTCCTGGGCCGCAGGTTTCAGGCAGCTCCCAGGCCCTCCTCCGTCAGGTCTCTGCTCCTTTGCTCAGACCTTCATTCATTCATCCACCCAGCGTCCCCTGGCCCCTCTCCAGTGACTCAAGGCTCATGCTTTTCCAGCTGCAGAGCTCAGTAGTGCCACCTCAGCAAGTGTCCTGTTTCTTCCCCTCACTTGGCACTGTCATTCTGAGGAGCTTCCTCTCTGCGTCCTTCTCCTCCTCCCTACCCACTCTATTCTCCCCGTTGGCTCCACCTACGCCACTCTCGTCAAGGCCACCAGTGACCCACTTACCCAACCTAGAGACACTTCTTCATCTTCTACTAGATCTCCTGCAGCACTCGACAAGGTCAGCTGCTTCGCCCGGTCTGCCGACTCATTTCCCCTGATCTGAAACATCGCGTTGTTCAGACTCCACCTATCTCCTGTCACCTCAGTCCTTTCTCTGGTTGCTGTGGTTCCTTCTGAGAGTGGTTCTTGGCCCATTTGATCTTGTTTCTTGGAGATGTACCTAACTGTATATCCTAACTCATCTAAACCATAATCTTTGGAGCAGATGCAGCCCCCATGTACTGCTATCTGAGCTTTTCCTGTAGGTTTGCGGTACAAACCATCATAATCCCTGGTTTTGTCCTATTCACCTGTGACCAGGTGCTGAGTCCTGCCAGATCTGCCTTCCCTAAGATATGTGTGAGACCCTGCATTCCCAGCTCCCTTCCCCAGGAACCTCCTCTACTGTCATCACACACACACACACACACACACACACACACACACACACACACACACACACGCTCACCTTACTCCACTGCTCTCTTGTAGCAATGCAACACACCCGCAGTGACATCAACCATGGCACTTCCTGTCTATCTTCCTCCTGACTCTGAGCTCATGGGGAACAGGCTCTGTTCTTGGCCTGCCTATCTCTGTAGCTTCAGGACACAGGATGGTGGCTCTGACATACCAGTGGCTCCACAGATCCCTGCAAACATGGAGAACAAGGGAGAGGAATCCTAGGTTGGGGCTTGGGGCAGCAACAAGGCCTACTTGGCTGCTACTTGGGAACACACAGAGTCCAGTGCCGCACAGAGCCCATTTGTCCGCACTTCCCCCAAAGCCTTGGGAGACCTCAGCTACCGAGCCCTTTGTTCTGATGACAGGAGGCGAAGCAGCTACAAGCTCCTTAATCACCTCTCCACAAACATGGGGAAGCCTCATTAATCCCAGTGACTGATGATCTATTGTCCTCAGCTCAGGTCTCTCAGGCTGGCCTTCCTCTGCAGAGGCAGGAGCCCTGTAGGCTAGGGATGCTGCTCCCTCACTCCTGCAGATGAAGTCCTGCAGGATGCGTTAGGGCTGGTATTCTGGGACTAGGGGGAGTCTATGGTCTGCACTGAGGCCCAGGTGGAGCTTCCACAATGGTCACAGCTCACCCGCCAAGTTCAGGACAATGGAAATGCTTGGTGCTAGTAGAACCAAGAGAAAGAAACTCACAGGACAGGTGTATGTGTGTGTTAGTATGATTAGCTCCATCGACTCTGGAGTCAATGGAGTTCGCAATGGTGTGACTGTGGACAAGCCACCTGTTTCCCCACGTCTTGGTGTTTTGGTGGGAAAGGAGGCATAGCCACAATAGCTACTCATGAGGTTGCTGTGAGGACCACATGTTGACCAATGAATGGTCTTGGCTCTGGGGCATCTTTTGTCTGAAATGGAATACTTTAGAAGTCTTGTTCCCTGTCCTCATCACAAACAAAAGGGAACCAGAGGTTTGATATGGTCACTGTGGGTTGGAGGAGCAGGGCTATCATTGGCTGTTCTCTGTTTGATGCTTTGGGATCCTTAGAATCGAAACCCAGTGCCCCAACCCGGCTCAACCCCAGAGTATAGTTATTTTGCCCTCATAGCTGGGGTCAGAGCCAGGAACTCTGGGTTCTCCTTCTGGTTTTGCATCTGGCTTTCATGAATATGGGCATTTTGCTTTTTCTTTGTGTTCCAGTTTCTCTATCTGTACAAAGAAGGAGCAGGCTTAGAAGGAAAATGGATTTGGTGTCATATACTACTGTTGCAGTGGCAACAGGGTACTTGGGCTAAGAAGTCTATTGAAACTGTGTTCAGGCTCAGTAGGACAAAGTATCTGCTATTGATTAATGA
The DNA here is from genome assembly GCA_028555095.1 of Dicrostonyx torquatus. NCBI lineage: Eukaryota > Metazoa > Chordata > Mammalia > Rodentia > Cricetidae > Dicrostonyx > Dicrostonyx torquatus. The sequence continues at coordinate 3,227,315 of JAQHUG010000031.1, read as the reverse complement.
TGTCTGCAGTGGGCATGGGATGGAGAAGAAGTGCTGTGTGTCTTGTCTTGGCTACCTCTAAGCCGGTTCATTGATTTTGGAGAAATTCATATCCTTGATCTAAAGTTTCTCAGTGCTACAGGTGTTCACAATGATATGTCTAGTCTAGACAAAATCTAGACATTAATCCTAGGATGCCCCGCTCACTGTACTTCCTTATTACCCAGACTGTAGGGGAACAGCATCTACTATGTATCTGTGGTACACAGTGTGTGTTCACCATGAAGAGAAGAGAGACTTTGACTTGAGGGAGGGGAGCTTAGGAGGGGAGGTATGTGATGTGGCCATGACTAGCCCAGCAGGGGGCAGGCCTGTGGATGTCCTAGGATGCCAGAAGCAGGCAGGCTTTGGAGGGTCGCCCTGTGAACTTGTGACTGGAGCCAGAAGGGTTTTTAGTCAAGGACACCAAGCAAGCCGGTCTCACAGGTAGCTTTTCCCACTATCTAGGTGGTGGGGCTGGGACACAGCAAACCTCTGCACTGGGAACTTCTGTCTCTGGACTGTAACCCAAACCTTTGGCTGTATTGGGCCTGTTCCTGCCAGAGCTGCCACCTGGTCGTAGACTGCGGTTAAGATAAGAAGGCCGAGGTGACTGGTGAGTAGGAAGGTCTAAAATAGTTTCCACGGAGACTTGAGGTACTTTTAGTTTACAGGATCGGAAGCAGCTAGAGCTGAGGGTAGCTGAGAGTGGGTGCCATCCAGAGGAGGACACCATCCCTGGGAGGCACTTTGGGAGGGTATGTGTCCTAGGCCCAAGGGTTCGCAGCCTGGAGGCAGCTGTGGGATTGATCAAGTTCATGAGCCCAGAGCCCAGGCAACAATTAAGCTTGTGCAATTTTTTTTCTTTGCAAATCAATGAATGCAGGATAATGGATTTCCTTGTACTTTGAATTTATTGTCTGCTAATTCAATCAAGGTTCTTTTAGTCACTTAATTGTGTCGATATTCAGGAAGTCCTAACTTAACAAAAGTGTCAGAAAATAGAGTGGGCAGTTTTAAAAACTATCCTCTACCCAGCAAGTACCTTTTTCTACCTCTGGACCCTGAGTAATTGTCTGTACTTGGGCCCTACAACAGTGAGCACAGGACAATGTCATGGACAGTTGTGCATCTAGAGTAGCAGCTTGTCAGATGGTTCTGGAGTCTAGGTGTTTCTGGATGTATGCCCCTCCGCAAGTAACAACCTACTCACACCTCAGCCTCTTTGTTTATAAAATGGGTGTAGTTCTATCAGCCTTGGAGGAGTGTTGGAAGACTTAGCAAGGTATTGTACGTGAAACTGATAGCAAAAGAAAATAAAACAGAAGTGCTCTGTGCATGCATGTGTGGGCCTGCCTCTCTGTGTGTGTATGTGTGTGTGTGTGCGTGCGTGTGCGTGTGTGTGTGTGTATGTGTGTGCGTGTATGTATGTGTGTCCTAGGCCCTGATGCTGGTATGGAGGCCAGAGGTTTATGCTAGGGTGACCTTCTCAACTACATCTATATATATATATTTTTTTTTTTTTGAGACAGTATCTCACTGACCCCAAAGTTTTCCATTTTGGCTAGACATGTTGGCCAGTGAGTTCATGATCCTGTCTCCACCTCTCCCTGAGCCCTGGGGTTATAGACATGTGCTACTGCACCTAGGTTTTTTTTTTTCTTTCTTTCTTGTGTGTTTAACAGTGGGCACCAGAACTTTATAAAAACAATGGATGTCCTTTAAGGGGAAAATCCGTTGAAGGCATTTTTATATGTGACAAGTTTCTGTACCCACATGGTCTTGCCTCTTGTCTGATAGTTAATGTCCAGGTGACCCCAGAATCAAACACTTGAGAATTAGAGCTAGGAGGAGTAATCTCTTAGGAGATGGGACCTCAGGCCACAGCCAATCCTAACCCAGTCTGTGTCCTCAGTTCTTTTCCTGTTAGCTGGACTCCAATGAGATATGGTTCTTAGGTGACCTTGTCTTCCATGTTATTGGAGCAAGTTTGATCATCTCTATTCTTCCTTCCCTCCCTTCCTCCCCCTCCATTCTTCTTCCCTCTTCCCTCTGTTTTCCCTCTCTCCTCCCTCCCTGTATTTTTCTCTCTTTCACCGAGGTTTTGAGACCTGGAAGCTTTCATTTTGTATGAGCAAAAGCCCCCTTTGATCATTATCCTATGAAGGTCAGAGAGTCGCTTCCAGGCAGCCTATGCGCCCGTCGGAAGTTCTGTCTTATGGGGGTGTGGGTGACATTTGTAGCCCAGTTGGTGTGGGCTGCAGTAGAAGAGAAGCAACTTCTTAGGGAAGCTGGTGTTCACTGAGGCTTAACCGGTGAGCTGACTTCTTCACGGTCGCCCTTTTGTGGGCCAGCTTGGGATCCAGTCATGTACCAGTATGTACACTGATAGAATTGCTGTGTAACGAAACACTCCAGTATTCGTGTATTGCAACACAGTTTGTTATTGGCCATGACTGCAGGTCAGAGTCTTCCCACCAAGGGCTGGGAAAAGGGTTGGCTGGTTTGGGCTGCATACACTCAGGCCTTGGTAGCTAGCTGACTGTTCTGGGGTGGTCTTGGCTTGAGGAAGTGGTACAATCAGTGGCATAATCATGTGTCTCTCACATTCCTGCAGAAGGCTTGTTTCCAAGGAAGCATCAGGAAAAAGTAGGAGAAAGGAATAGAGAGAGAGAGAGCAAGAGTGAGAGAGGATAGAGAGAGAGAGAGAGAGAGAGAGAGAGAGAGAGAGAGAGAGAGAGAGAGAGCAAGAGCTGAGGCATTTGAGGCCTCAGCTTAACTGGGCCCTGTCATCTCTGCCAGGTCACAAGGCTAGCCCAGTTCACCCTCAGAACCAGACTGCACTTCCTGATGGGGGGTGGTTTGCAGTCACACTGCCAGGTTCTGGCCTGTTGCGGATCCACCCGGAAGACTCTTGCTGATCAGGAGGGCTTCCCAGGCCTCGGGCATGCTTACTTTGGAGCCCTGGGCAGAGTCATACCTGGGTCCCAGGTTGACTTCAGATCCTGAATACTGGAGGTTGGTGTATTGTGGGTAACAATGATTTTTAATTGCTTGAACTTATATAAGCCCCTCTTTTTCTCAGCTGATTGGCCTAGAGTGAACACTTAACTTCTCCTGGCCTCTCCTAACTTGTACCTAGAAGTATTTTCTCCAAACAAGGAGCCAGGCCTCATTTCCACACAGAAAATATGAAACTGAGGCCTGGGGACTTGAGGCAGCCAGTGATGAGTGGAGGCCAAGACCATGGTGTAGAGCTATACAACTGGGGAAGTTGGTGAGCACCGCTCAGGAGAGACAATGGGAGAGACCGGATAAGCCTAGAGACAGGTGGTGAGAGAAAAGGCCTGCTCCCCTGGTTTCTGCGCCCCTCAAAAGAAATGGCATCTATGAAACCCAGTTCTCTTATAAACAGTCCCCTCCTTATTTATAACATCGGATGGGGCCTCTATTCTTTGTCGTCTAACACCATGGATTAAAAGGCCCCTTTATGTGAAAGACCCCCTGGCTGGGACTCCAGCTCACGCTGACCATCTCACATGGCTCTGTTGGGGCTGGAAAAGCTCAACTTTAAAATAAGGAGGGCTGGTGGGGCTGGGGTTGCCTCTCAGTGGACAGTTCACTATGGTGTGGGCGCAAGGTCCCGGGTTTGATGTCCACCACCAGAAAAGAGCAATGAAGTAGTTAGCACTGGGTGTTTAGTCTCTAGACCCCAAGTCAGGGGACATCCCCAAGGTTCATCCCTGAGTGTACTCCCAGCCCGGCCTTTGGAGATGAGTTGATGTCCTTAAGTTGTGGTTGACTCTATAATTCTCCTGCCGTGTCTTTAAGACTCCCTCCTAGAGCACTGCCCACTATCTCTCCATGTGTCAGGAGAGGCCTGCTGGACATGGGAGCACATGCCTGCAACTCCAGCCCTCAGGGAGCAGGAGAATCAAGAGTTCAAAGCCAGTCTGATACACAGAGTGAGACTCTGTCTCAGAAAACCAAGGGTTAGGAAAGTAACTCCCAGGCAGAGTAGTTACCTAGCATGGACAAGGGGTGGAAAGGAGGGAGGGAGGAAGGGAGGGAANGTGGAAAGGAGGGAGGGAGGAAGGGAGGGAAGAAGGGAGGGAGAGAGAGAAAGAGAGAGAGAGAGAGAGAGAGAGAGAGAGAGAGAGAGAGAGAGAGAGAGAAGAGAGCCTTTAAACCAACCTTATCTTTTATTTTTCATGGTTGCTAGGGAGCTCATCCTCAAATCTCCCTCCCAGTCACTTACACACGGATCTTAGCATTCAGGCTTCCTGTGCCTTGAAGTTCTTCTCCGGCTGAAGGACATGCCGCTTTGCAGCCTTTAACCGATGAAGAAATAGAGCGAGTGGATGAGAAACCAACATAACGTTAGCACCCCGTGTAAATGAGGCTGTGTGTGGTGTGTGCGCATGTATGCATTGACGTCTTATTGTTATTGTCATGATTTACCACGAGTTTAATGGCTTGGAACAACATGCACTTGTTATTGTGTAATTCTGGAGGTCAGAAGTCTAAAATGAGTCTTTGGGGGAGGTTGGAGGGGTTTACAGAGCTGTGCTCCTCTTTGAGTGCCCTGAAAGAATCCGTTGTTGTTCTTGTGTCCCATCCCCCCTTCTCCAGCTTCTAGAAACTTCCTGCCTTCCTTGGCTCACAGCTTCCCTTGTCCACAAATCTAGTAATGGGGTGTTTTCTAGCCCCTCACCCGTTCTTTCGCTCTTGTTTGTTGTCATGACTCTGTCCTGTGAACATTTATGATTGTCTCGAGTCCTTGATAACCTAAGAATCTTCTCCTCTCAAGATCTGTTATTTTGTCTTTTGAAATGTGATGTCATTTTGTAGTCCAAGCTGGCCTTGAACTCTAGATCTTCCTGTCTCAGCCTACGGAGGACATGGATTACAGGTGCACACCACGATAGCCAGTCCTACCTTGAGATTCTTACTGCCATCTGCCAAGCCCCTTTTAGCACACAGAAGAATGTGTGCATGGACTCTGGGGATGGGAGCATGGAGCGGGGGCTTGCTCACATCAGTAGCCCACTCACAAACACTTCCCTCCTTCCTCCTGCTCCTCATCCATCGTCCCTTCTTTTGGAGATGGGCATAGTCTAGGCTATCCTGGAACTTGTGGCAATCCTCCTACCTACCTGAGCCTTGATTTCCTTGGTAGGGCCTTATTTCCTCACATAATCTTGGGGAATGACATTTCAGGTAAACTGAGTACAATTTCAGCAATCTCAGTGTTGTCATGGGTCTATTCGAAAGAGTAGCACAGAAGCTGTGAATATAGCTCTTCTCTCTTTCTCTGAGTCCTTTGAGCAAGCAACCAACCTTCCTCCCTCCTTTCATGTGTGTGGGTACACACGCATGTGTGTGCAGGCCTGAGGTTGGTGTTTGGTGTCTTTCTTGACCATTCTCCTCTTTTTCTTTGAGGCACAGTCTCTCAGTGAATCCAGAGCCTGCTGGCTGGCCCGGACTAGCTAACTAGCTTGCTCAGGGAATTCTTTCTCTGCCTTTTGAATGTTGGAATTACAGGCAGGCTTCCTCAGCTGCCTGGCATTTATGTGGGTGTTGGGGATCTAAGCTCCAACCTTCACACCTGCATGGCAGGCACTTCACCTGCTGGCTCATCTCCCCAGGCCCCCATGAGGTTCCTATATATCTTCACAGTTATATTATTAAAACCAAACAAACCACACAGTGCAGGAAAAGTACATGTGTTTCAGAGCACACATTCAAACGCAAACTCAATTTCTTATGAAGACTGTGTCCTGAAGCACTCCTGAGTCTCTGCAGTCTTTCTCTATTATCCAAAGCGTCCCCCCTGGCTAGCGTGGTGTTAGAGGAAAAGTGCTTTCTGTCACTGGGGTACTCTGAATATTGACTTCAGTGCAGCATTGATTTCAGGGTGGGGTGGGATGCCACAGATTTCCGGCTTCTTTTTCTTGACAAGACCCCTTAGCTTTGCGTTTTTGAGGCTCATGGATTTCCTCTATTAAAGTTCTCAGGTCCCCTGTGCAACCGTTTTATGCTGACTGGGAGGAGTCAGCAGCAATTGGCTTCTCGCTGCCTGGGTCTGGAGGCCCTGTCCGTGGTCCTGACGCAAGCCCAAGACTTAAGAGGAGCCGCTGTCTCCAAAGCGGGCAGTTTAAAAAAAAAAAA
>JAQHUG010000031.1:3182452-3220176 GCA_028555095.1 Dicrostonyx torquatus | reverse complement strand
CTGCCTCTGCCTCCCAAGAAACACAGTTTATTTACAGGAAAAGCGCATGTATTTTAAGGGTGCTGGTTAATGAATTTTATGACACAAACATGTCCATATGGTCAGCATCCAGATTAAGAAACAAAATTGAGACTGGAGGGATGACTCAATGGTTAAGAGCACTTGCTGCTCTCGCAGAAGATCTAGGTTTGGTTCCCAGAACCCATGTGGTGGCTCACAAGTACCTGCAACTCAAGTTCTAGGGGAGCCTATGGATGCCCTCCTCTGGCCTCTTGGGGCATCACATGCATGTGTGCATAGACATACATGTAGGAAAACATCCATACATATGAAACTTAAAAGACCTGGCATGCCAGAAGCCAAATTTCACGTTGCCGTGTAGTCACTACCTACTCCAGATAGCTCCCATTCTGGTTTCTGGATCCATCCATGACTTTCACATGTTTTGGGTTTCATATAGATGAACTAGTGCAGGAAACAGTTTCCTTAAGTAAGTTCTCTAATGGTACCCGCTGCCTTGTGCCCCTTCTGCCATGCCTTCTCTGCTGGACGGACTGAACCTCTGATGGTATCCACTGCCTCATGCCCCTGCTGCCATGCCTTCTCTGCTGGGACAGACTGAACCTCTGATGGTATCCACTGCCTCATGCCCCTGCTGCCATGCCTTCTCTGCTGGGATAGACTGAATCTCTGATGGTATCCACTGCCTCATGCCCCTGCTGCCATGCCTTCTCTGCTGGACAGACTGAACCTCTGATGGTACCCACTGCCTCATGCCCCTGCTGCTGTGCCTTCTCTGTTGGGATGGACTGAACCTCTCTAGTGTGAGCCAGAATAACTCTTCTTTCCTTAGCTTCTGGCAGGTATTTAGTCACTGTGACAAGCAGAGTAACTGATGCAGAGATATTATGAGCAGTGACATGAAGAACATTCTAGTGTGTCTCGTTAGGAAACACTTTGGTTTGATCTAGACCTCTACAAAATGTTTACAAAGCCATACTACAAGGATACCTGTTAATCCTGCCGAACGAGAGTAAAGACCACCATTCAAATTAGCCAAACTTATAGCAAGCTTTATTATATGTGCATACTATAAAAGAAAACAAGTGGCATGCCAGAAGCCAAATTTTACACTGCCGTGCAGTCACTACCTACCCCAGGGAGCTCCCATCTGGTTTCTGGAACCATCTGGAATGGTCTGGCGACTGTTTCTCCCTAAATGCTGGACTTGAGAGGTCAGTTCCAAACATAGGAAGATGGCACCAAATTTGGCTTCTAGATAAATTTTGGTTACATAGAAACTTGCAGAATGTCTAAAAAATTACTTGGCAGAACATTTTATCTTACGATGGGAAGGTGTAGGTCAAGATTCAGTCAGCTGTGGACCAAGTCAAATTCCAGGAAGGTTCAAGGTATGGCCAAGTTGAATTCTAAGACACAGAAGCTTACATTTTATAAAAAACAGAAAGAGACTTATCTTGACCTTGTAACAGGATGCCATGGATCCTAAGATGGAATCAGGATGGCTGTGGATTGATGAAAACAGTAATAAACAGATAGGAGTATGAAAGCAGTTATGAATGGGCAGATATGAATGGGCAGTTATGAATGGGCAGTTATGAATGGGCAGTTATGAATGGGAAGGTTGGTACTTCTACTCTGAGCAAATAGTGGTCTAATCAGATCCAACAGAAAACTAGGAGGAAAGGAAAATTTTGTTCCAGAAAGATGCTACTCAGTCTGCGTGGGTCCTAGAGTGAGGCCACAAAACAGCTGACCTGTGATGCGGTGTGGTTTATGATAAACTTGCATCATGCCAAGCCACATATGGGGGAGTGTTTGTTACCATAGCATAACCTAGCCTTCTCTGACTGATACGACAATTTTGCTAACAATGAAGCATCCAGATTACAAAGACAAACTGCTACTTTTTTTCTCCCAAGTCATGTCTAAAGTTGTGTGGTGCCCCCTCTGATTTCTTACTGAGTTCTGATAGTTTGTGACAAATGTCTAGATGCTTCTTCTCAGAGTATTTTTTACTTAATAGTGACAGATAAAAAGCCTCATGCCATCAAGAAAGTGCTTGTTCTTCCTGCCTTGGGAAAAAATAAATGAAATAACTCACAGAAAACAATCCATGCACAAACATAAATGCATCTCTTTGTCAGCTGGAGGATGCAAAAGAATTGTTGAAGAGGGGAACAGACGAAGACAGGGTGGAATTGGGCAGTGTGGGGGTCTGCTGTGCCACCAGTGTGGCCTCTCAGCCGACGCTCCAGGCTGGATTTGGGTCTCAGTAAAGAAACACACAAAGAATTACGTTTTTTATCAGATGTGCTGAGGAAGATTTAGTTTCAATAATCAGCGACTTATTTAATGAAAACAATGTTTTATGGAAAAACAGTATAAATATAACCACGTGAGGTTGGATGCTTCCTGCAGTGCCTGAAGGATTTGGGGCTGAGGTCCCACAGATTATCCCAGACATGACAGACATTCAAGATCAGCTGTGGAGACAAAGAAGTCGAGGGGGGAGAAGCAAAATGACAGTAAGAACAGGATGTCATTGATGTGGGTTAATATAAAATAAGACCTTTAGTATGGCAGGATTCTTAGTGTCTTATAACAAGCATGTGGGGCTTTGGTGGTTATTTTACAAAATAATAAGATGGGGAGTTTGAAGACGAGTCATGTGGTCTTTCTTTTTCAAAGTGAGATGTGACTTAAACTTGCTGGCCATTTTTCTGACAAGTTTATGTTTCAAAGCTGTGTAATACAACTAAAAACTTTTTCTTTCTTTGTTTTTGAGGCAGGGTCCTGGGCTGGCCCAGCACTCACTGTTGGACTAGGCTGGTCTTGAACTCACAGAGATTCTCTCGTGTCTGCTTCCTGGGTGCTGGAATTAAAGGTGTGTTCCACCAAGCCCAACTAAAGCATTTTTTTTCTTTTGATATAGATAGGGTTTATTTATGTAACAGCCGTAACTGTCCTAGAACTCACTCTGTAGACCAGGCTAGCCTCAAACTCACAGAGATCCCCCTGTCTCCCAAGCGCTGAGATTAAAAATGTGCCCCCATGCTTTGACTAAAACTTTTTATAAAAACTAAATTTAAAAAAAAATCTCAGGAGCCGGGCGGTGGTGGCGCACGCCTTTAATCCCAGCACTCGGGAGGCAGAGGCAGGCGGATCTCTGTGAGTTCGGGACCAGCCTGGTCTACAAGAGCTAGTTCCAGGACAGGCTCCAAAGCTACAGAGAAACCCTGTCTTGAAAAAAAAAATTGAGACCTTGAAATCCTGATCCTCCTGCCTCAACTTCCCGGTTCTGGAATTATATGCACGGGACACATGTGGCACAGAGCACATAAGGAGGTCATAGCGGGAATCGGTTCTTCCCAGGGACTGGATTCTTGTCTTCAGGTGTGTGTGGTAGTAAGCACCTTTCCCGGCTAAGCCCTCTCAAGGACCCCCTAATACAACTCTTTATGTAACCGTGGCAGGTTTGTGAGAACTAAGCCCGTGCATTGTGATAATTTCAGTGCTCAGGCCACTGAGGCAGGAGGCTCATGAGTCCTAGGACGCACTCAGAAAAAAAACAAAGGGAAAATGTTATTGATGTATCATTAATAAATCTCCAGGCCCTATTTAGGTTTCACCAACTTTTCCACTATTGTCTCTTTTCTGTTCCATAGTCTAATCCAGGACACTACATCACATTTAGGCAACAGAGATTTTTGAAAAGAGAAAAAAAAGCAGACATATTTTCTCTGCCTTCCTCCAGCACGTCTGATATGTAAATAAGAGCTAAAAGAGAAATTATTTTCCAAAAGGAACCAGAAGAGAGCGTTTTTAAAACAAACATTTGGACATGTTTCCATTGTCGTGCGATTCTTTTTGACGGGAAGCATTTTATACACATCACCTATTACAGCTCCTATGTATGTAAACTTTAAGAACTGGGAAGCAGAATATTTTAACCTGATTTAGGAAAAAAAAATCTTCCCAAATGTTCCAGAACCTATTTACTAAAAATATAAAAATGTAACACCTTTTGATTAGTTTGTAAGAACCGCTGATTGACAGCGGGAAGATGGAAATCTGCTTGCTGAATTTCAACAAAAAACTTTGCATAATTGGTGGATGGGAAGGAAAAGAAAATGTGAGGATTTAGTAAGCCCAGCCTGGCTCTGCTGTCTTCCTATCTGGAGCAATGTATCCTTCTCTCTGTTCCCCGCCCCCCAACCACAACAGCAATTAAAACCAAGCATAAAAATAATCTGAAATAAGGACCAGGCCATTGAGTTGTTGAATTGCAAAGCTTTGTTTTTGAAAACCAGAGCATTTCTAATCACACGGTTTGCATGCAAAAGTTTTTTAGCAAGGGCACAAAATGCTTTGAGCCATTAAATGTATGCAATAATTTAAAATATTTTATCATATCACTTTGATTCTAAATAATTTCAGTTATATCTTATAATGAATATAAAATATTAGTGCAGTGGTACAGAAATATAATTTTATAAGTGAATGTACCAAGTGCAGGCGTGCACTCCTAAGTGAATGCACCAAGTGCAGGCATGCACTCATTTGGGAACTGATGGAGGTGCTGGAGAGATGGCTCATTAACTGAGAGTGCTTGTTGCTCTTTCAGAGGACTGAGTTTGGTTCCCACCACCCTCATTGGGCAGCTCACAACCAGCTGGGACTCCAACTCCAGGGCACCTGCATACGTGTGCACATGCAGAAAAGAAAATGAATCTTTTTTCTTTTCTAACTTCTATGCCCAGGAGGCGGGAGGACGGTGAGAAAAACAGAGCTCCCTATCTTTTGGGTATGGGGGAAAATGGAGTTGAAAATTAGCCCTAAAACTGGCTTCTGCCTCAGTTTGGTGGAGTGTCTCCTCACTGCTGTATGCTAGAAGCTTGGTCACCAGTCTGTGAGGCTACTGGGAGCTGGCAGAAGCTTTAGGAGGTGGAGCCTTGTGGGAGGAAGGGAGGTCATTGGAGGCACGTCCTTGATGGTAGTGAGCCCTCCACCCCTTCCTGTGACTCTGTTGGGTGGTCAGCTTTGCCCCATCAGTGCTCTTCTTCATCACAGGCCTGAAGCAGCAGAGCCCCCTGGCTGTGGGCTGGGATTCCTGATGCCATGAGTCCAAAGAAGCCTTTGCTTCCTCAAGTGGCTCCACCTCAGGTATTTTGTCAAAGCACTGTAAAGCTCAGGAATGAACTCAGGGTCTGCGGAAATTTCCTGGGCACTCAGGTGCCCATTAGATTGTGGCCATTCTACGAGCAGTGTAGACTTGGGCACCCCGCTGCTTGCCTCTTTCTGGTCTTTTTTTGCTTAGACCAGGCAAACTCCTATCTTGCCCTGAAGCCCTTTCTTGTAGCCCCTTCTCATTGTCTGTTGGGGTCTTCTAGTATCAGAGGCCCCGACTGGCTTCCATTTGCCCGGAAGATCATCTCTGTGATGGATAATTGATGATATCTAAAAACATATCTTCGCCCCCAGGATTGGTTAGTGTGAACTTTGGGTCTTTGCAAACATGGTTGAATGAGGGTATTGAGAAAAGATTGTAAGGGATCGTCCCGGGGGAGGGGCTGTATCTGATGAGAAATGCCCTTAGAATGGAAGAGAGAGTCCATGTGAGTTCAGAGGGGAGGGCCCTGTGAAGCCATGCGGATTGGATGGGCACAGTCACCAGAGGTGCTGACTGTTGCCAGAATCTGGGGAAGGCAAGGGTAGGCTGAGTCTTGGAGCATTCAGAGGGAATAGAGCTCTGCCTACATCTTGTTTGTACTGGTCCCTGGGGCTTCAAGGGAACACCGTCTTTGGTGGTAACACGCTCAGCTTGGGGTAGCCTTGGGAAACCAATACGTTCCCTAACATTTGAGCCCTGGCATGGACTTCTGGGAAACCTTCCTTGTTTGTTTGGGTTACAGCCTCCTCCCTTGGGAGTGTTTACCTTTTTTAAACAAGGTGTCATGTAGCCCAGGCTAGGATCGACTTCATGATGTAGCTAGGGATGACTCTGAATTTCTTGTTTTCCTTCTTCTATTTCAAGCGCTGGGCTTACAGGTGTGCACCACCATCTCCAGTTTTAGACAGTGCTGGGGTTCAAACATGCTAGGCTCTGCCAATGAAGCTACACCTCCAGACTTCCCTCCAGTAGGCTTCTGACTTCTACCTGGACAATCAAGGTGTGCATGATCCCTGCTAGGAGAGATTCCATGCACTGGAGATACAGCCGGCCTGCCAGACTGCTCCTTCCCTGGGCGGTCCTGTGCTGATGGGCATGGTCAGTTGAAGGCTGTCCCTCTCATTGGAGATCTCCTGCAGAAGAAAGCTGTGTTCTAAGAGTGCCAAGCATGTTGACTCTTTATCCCTTGCCCCATCACTCTGTAGAAGGTACACAGATGAGGATCGTTGAGACTGGGATGGGTGCTGTGACCTGCCTGGGTGTGCCCCAACATGAGTAGCAGCCCTGTGGTTTGAACTCAGGCTTCTGACTCGAAAGCTTGCATTCTTTAGCTCTGTTGTCTGGCCTTGAAAGTTCCCAGCATCACTTCGGTTCATTGAAGGAATACTTGGGGTTCCGTGGCAAAAACCATTTTGCACACGAGTCTAGTGAGTGCGGTGATGTGGCTTCATAGCCCAGAGCAGAGAGATGTGTCCCCACTGAGGAGGGCTGCAGGATGCAGCCAATCTGGTGACAGGCAGAAGCTTGCTGGAAAGTAGCCCCGTGACCCCCACTTTTGCCAGCTCCAGGGCAATGTCAGGTTCCTCTTGCTTCAGCTATGTGTGTTTGTCAGTAAGCACAATGTTCAGGCCAAGTTCAGAGTGTGTCTTTATAGTGGAGAGAGAAGGAGGAGGGAAGATGGATGGGGTATGACACAATTCAGATGTTATTTTTTCAATCAGAACTCTTTGAAACCAAAACAATATCTTAGAGCCTAAAGGGGGTAAAAAAAGAAAAAAAAACCTTCAATTATCTTGAAATTTTCCTTGTGAGAAAAGCCCCCTTGCTGATAAACAATGGAGTCGTTAAACAAATGGAGTGCTGTAATATTAATATTGTCAATACTAACAAATATTTGCCCAGTGTTTTGCAGGCTCCCAGACACGGATTCATTAATTCACCCTTCACTCACTCACACACTGGTCATCCCCTCAGGTGACCGTTTGCACCCACAAGCATATCCATAAGAGACATAGACTGTTAAGGAACACATGTCTTGGTAGGAGGTCCCAGGGTTGATGATAGTCTACCTGGGGATCCAGGCTCTGTTGTTTCCTCTGCTGGCCTTGATGGTGATGGCATTATTTCTGTGCTTGCCATTTGATTAAGTTTTCCAACACCCTTACTGCCTCCACTAGACTGAGAGAACAAGATGGAAACTAGAGACACCAGCCACTCCCCTCATAGGCCTTTTTCTTTGGAAACCCTTCCCAGAACGAATCCTCAGCAGTTTCTCTGTATATCTCATTGGCTGGCGTTGTGTCACATTCCAGTCACTGTAAAGTCTTGTGATCCAGGAGGTATAATTGCCCACCTGACTTGGGCTCTGAGAGCAAGAAGGAAGGCAGAATGCTGGTTGGAGGTGGGTTGCCTTCATTGTTCCTTCTACTGACATGTTTCCTCTGCCATGTTCTGATGGTAGGGGCTGAGGAAATGGCTCAGCCGGTAGGAGCTCTTGCTGAGGACCGAGTGCAGCTAGGCACTTACATGTGAACCAGTGCCGTGGGCAGGCGGAGGTGGGGGCTTGGGGTGAAGACTGGATCCTCCACCATCAGTCAAGGTTAAGTGAGACACCCTGTCTGTCCCTAGTGAATATAGCGAAGAGTTGGTGGAGCAGGATGCTTGACAACCATGGGTATAGGTATGTGCACTCTCCATGCATATACAGCATGCACTCTTATACACATTCATGCACACACACACACACACACACACACACACACACGCACACGCACACACGCATGCACACACACACACCTGCATAAATAATTCATATGGGGTTCTGATGACATCTGTTTTATATTACATCCACATATGGAGAGAGAAACTGGCTCCAATTGCTGAGCCAACTTGCCTAAAGCTCCCCTCCTCCCCCGCCGCAATGAAGGTGAATCCATAACTCCACCCCACATCATCTTGAATCCCTGCCCATTCCGTCCATAGGAGTCACCTCTTGGCACAGATCTTTCCAGAGCATCCTCAAACATTATGGCCTGTACCTTCACTGGCAAGACACCAGCAGGGCTGTGTTTGATGCCCTGGCAGTTCTGAGCTCTGTGGAGTGCCAGGCTGCTCCCCCAGGATGCAGATGGAAGATGTGCCCCCTCTCTATTGAGCAGGCAGGCTCCCTGCAGATGGGCCCCAGATGGTGGCATTAGCTGAGCAGTGGATGGAGCCAGGAGAGGGGTGTTGGAAGAGGATGGGGACAAGTTTGGCCAGCCACATTCTGGATGGAGAAGAGTTTCAGAAGTGCTAGCCCATGATGGTGTTGGCTGAGGTCAGTGCTATGGCCCTGACTTTACGCTTGCCTCTTTGTGAGGATTGGCTTGGTTCATTGTGTAGCAGGGACTATTGCAGATGAGGAACCTATTGGAACACCTGAGGGATGTGAGTGAGGAGTCAAGGAGAAGACCTTAAATGTCCTCCAGAGGTCATCAGCTAAGAGGCTTACTTCCCAGACTGTGGTACAATGATGAGGTGGTGGAAAATTCAGTAGGCAGGGCCTAGTAAGTACATCATTGGGGGTGTGCCCTTAGAGAGACTATGGGACCCTCATGTCTCTCTCCTTCTCCCTCTGTCTCCCTTTTCCTCCCATTCACTCCCTCCTCTGCTTGCTGTCTGCTGTGGGGTACAGCTTTACTCCAGCGTGCCTCTGCCACAATGTGTGACTTCACCACAGGACCCAGCCCAAAGTGAGCCATCTAACTGTGGACCAAGATCTCCATAACAATGTGCCAGCCTTCCCTCCCTTGTGTTGATTTTCTCAGCCTGAAGTGGAATGAATCCAGTCTAGTGGAGATGGAGCTTGACGGTTGCTTCCCATTCACCCACCCAGACAAGAGTACCTTGCCAGCTGCAGGCAGGGATGGGGGGGCATGGTTTTAGGGTGCAGTGGATTGGGCTGGGAGAGACTGGTACAGGGGCTTCTCCATGGCTAACAAGTCTGGGTGTCCAGGAGAAGATCCTGTGGCCACAACCTTCACAGATCCCTCTGCCATCCCTGGAATTAGAAGGCCAGGGTCATGTGCCCCAGCTCTGTATAGCCTGGCTGCTCTGGCTGGGAGATCCAGGGCAGGTCCTTTCCCTATCTGGGATTTTCTCTGTATATGGGGACTTGGAGTCTCTGCCCAAATTCTCTTCTTCTTGGTGAGAAACTGCTGGGTTGGGGGCACCCTGAGGTCTTGTGTGAACTCACTCACCCTGTGATGGATTGGGCCGGGGACTGGGTTGACTCGGTTTCTACAGCCTCTATGGGGCTCTGAAGAGGAAGAGCCTCCTCCCGGGCCACAGACAGGCTTGTGCCTTCTCACAACAGAGCCTTTGTCTCCTGCTGAGCATGGGTGCATTTGTGTCTGGTGCTTATGTGTGTGTCCGTGTATGTGTTTGTCTGTGTAACCCTGTGCAGGTGAATCTCTGTCTGTCTGTCTGTCTCGTTCTGTGTCTCTGTCTCTCTCTGTGTGTATTTTTGCTGCTCATGGGCTGAACTTGAAACACTTCTTGCCTCCCCCAGGCCCCAGTCCCTGTGCAAGCTCAGCTTCTGCCCATACACTCCAGACCCTCTCTTTTCCTCCGTGTAGACTGTAAAAGTCCAGCTTCTAGGTCTCTCGGGTTCCGCTAAGAGAAGTGATGGAACGGGAGGTCCTCTTGGTGGGTGGAGACTTCATGCTTTCTGCTGGTTAGCCTTGCTTCTCTCTCCCAGTCTCAGCACCCTGTCTCCCTGTCCTCCCTATATCCCTGTGAGGTGCTTCCTCTTTCTCTCAGTCTGCCTCTCCTTCCCCCAAACCGTTCTCTCTGTCACTCTCTCCACCATCCTGGCCACCAGCACATGCCGACAGCTGCTGTCTGGGAGGTGTGAAGGCGGGCTGGCAGCCGAGTTTCCATAGAGGTGCTGAGCCAGGAGTCCCTGCGTGTGCTCTGCACTGGGCTGGGGATGGCTGTGTCCTTGAGGGGAGAGAAGTTCTGTGAGGATAAAAGAGGAAGGGAACTTCCTCCAGGGGTGGGTCATTGCTAGGAGATGACCGAAGTCTCTGGGAAATGGGAAGCTAGTGTGGATGAGGGATGGTACCGAGGTGCAGAGCATGCGTGCATGTGCGTGTGCAAAGACTGGAAGGGTGGAGAGCATACGTGCATGTGTGTGCAAAGACAAAGGGTGGAGAGCAAGCATGCATGTGTGTGCAAAGACTGGAAAGGTGGAGAGCGTGTGCGCATGTGTGTGCAAAGACCGGAAGGGTGGAGAGCATGTGCACATGTGCATGCAAAGACTGGAAGCAGAGCCGCTGCTCTCAGCCTCACCCTGTCTCCTCTGTCCCAGCATGGTCCCAGGCATCCACGCAGAGCCACAGCAATGGTGCAGTCACTCAGTCCCTGAGAGCCAGGCTTCAGTAGACCTGAAATGGTCCTCTGCCTTGGTGGCTGGTGTCCAGAGTGTATCTCTGCCCTAGAAGGAATGGTGGGGGCTGTGGAGGAAGGAGGAAGGCAGGGAGCGGGAGCCAGTATTCTCCAAGGCCGTGACCTTGCTGCTCAGCCAGGAAAGTAATATGAAGGTCAGTGTCTCAGAGACTCCTTGTACACTGTAGGCCAGGAACTCACAGTCCATCTGTGTTCAGAAACTTGTGCCTCCTAGAAAGAACAAACAAGGTAACCGACTCCTATTCATCCTTCAAAGCCCTGATCAGATGTCACGTTCTGATGAAAACTCTTCTTGACTCTGTCTTCCAGGGCATGCCCCTGCCTCAAACCTACTTCTGACATAGCACCATGCTCTAGTTGAGCCCCTATGTCTATGCCCCATGGGCCTTCCTCATGACACTTAGGAGTTCTCTGAGGGGAGGGAAAATACCTGAGTTAGTTCTCTGGTGCCCAGCTTGGGGACCCAGAGTCAGGTTCAGATCTTGGCCCTCTTTGAATACCCCAAGGAGGGCCATGTTGGCTAAGGATGTGACTGCCTCTTCCTGGATTCAGAACTTGATCAGGGGGTCTGTGTACACCATGGGACAGGGTCTGTTTTAGGTATAGCCTCCCTTGGAACAATGGAATAGAAACAATATGAAGATGTCCCAGGGGCCTCTGCCCCTAGACTAGACAGGGAAGATCTGACTTTTGGTGGGGCTGTCTCCCATCTTCCAGCTGGCCTGTCACCAGCAGTCTGATGACGAGTCTGTCTGTCCTGTCTTTAATTCAGCTAAAACGCAATTCCTCCACCCCCAGTCCTGTGTCTAATGAACTTGACATTCAGAGAAAATGTCTTCAGAAAAGGTCACAAGAGGGAGGTGGCATCTCTCTGACAGCACCTGCCCTTCCCGCTCCAGCTCTCTCCTTCAAGACAAGGGACCAGGACTCGTGTCCCTCGGGGCTCCAGCACTCCCCACCTGCCAGCAGTCACCACCTCCACTGGGTTTCCTCTCAATCTGCCTCCCCTTCCCACAAAGACACAGTCCAGGTCCTGCCTCATTTTCATGTTGTCATCATCGTTGGCCACTGAGGATGAAGGCCTTGGTTCCCAGTTCTACCATGAGGAGGCAGGTGGTGAATCCCAGGGACAGCCACCCTGACGTGGCCATGGCAGGTATCTATGCAAGTGTGAAGGAAGAGACAGGGCAAGTAGAAGGGTGTGCCCGGTGGCGCAAACCCTATAGTGCAAATACAAAAGTTTGGCTTTGACTTTGAAAAACTGGTGAGTCCTTGAAGAGTTTGAACAGAAGATGTGGTCAAAGATACTTTGGCAGATATTTCTCTGACTGAAGAATGGAGGGTTGTCATGCAGACAGGCCAGAGTCTCAGTGGCCTTGTCCTGGGCAAGGGGTGGGAAGAGGAAGGGGGCAGGGAGAGGAGGTACCGGGAGAGGAGGGAATGACAGCCAGTTACTAAAGTCCTTCACGAGGCTTAGAGAGGCAGGCCGGGGAAGACAGTCACACACTAGTTGTTGCATACTGTAGTGCTCTGTCGGCGGCGCTCCGGGGTGTGCAGTGGGCTTCTGGGAAGGACATCGGGGCTCAGGGAGCAAGTCTGTGCAGGGGCAAGTAGACTTGGCAGGGACCTGTGGCTGATGTAGGTTGTTGAAACCAGAAGTGGGTGTGAATGCAATTTCCAAGGACGGTGTGAAGACTGAGAGACAGGTCAGTTTCCTGTATGGAGGCTGCACAGACCTGAACAGGGACAGTCGAGGAGAGGACTTACAGAGAAAATGGCCAGCACATGCCCCCTCCCCGTGTTTGACAGGTGATAATGATTCATAATTCGCTCAGGGCAGAGCTGAGCTTGGCTTCATCCAATCCCGATGGTTGCACTGCACTTCACCCACGAAGGCTTCCCTGCAGCATCTTGCCCGGTGATCATACACAGGTACCCCTGGGAAGAGGGCCTTGAGGGGACCACCTCATCAGGAAGAGCACTCGTCCTGGATATGCTGCAGTGGACCGAGTGAGTACCTAGGAGGCCCAACCCCCTTCCAGCCTTGTTTCCCTTCATCCCGTATGATCTTATTTTCTACCTCAGAAAATAAGGTAGCTTATTTTCTGCTTAGCCTTCCTATTTCCAAAGGGACTAGAATCCACTCAGACACCAGCCCCATAATTCCTAACCTTTCCATGGCAGGTCCCATATTCTGGTCCCCTCTCTACGCACCCCAACCCTCGAGATAGATCCTCAGACCGCATGAATCTTGGCTTTGTGCCTCAGTGACCATCTCAGCCTCCACCACTTGACTCATGAAGCAAAAGGATGACCTGCGGGAGCAGCCATAGGCTTTGGATAACCACTGTTTATAAACCTCTGGTCTTTGGGGAAAGAGGTGTCTGTTCTCAAACAGCTAAAGATGGTCTCGTCCAAAGGCATGGAGCTAGCAAAGCAGCAGCGAGGCAGAGTGGTCCTGTCTGTCCCATTGGAGGTTGGGGTGTTCCCCAGGATATGGGAGAAGAAATAGAGGCTTTGGGAGAGGGGAACCTGGGGCTCGAAGATGGGAGATCAGCAATGGCAGCCATAGCTGAGGCCTGAGAGTCTCAGTTCAGTGTTCAGTTACATGCCAGCTTATCTCTCTCAGGACTCTGAAATTTTCAGCAGCACTCTCCTAAGGAGCAGCGTTGTGCCCATGGGTGCTCAGAGGAATCAAAGCAGAGGACCAGGACAAAGTAGAGAAAAGGTTCTAGTGGCAGACACCAGGGAGTTCAGCCAAGGAGGAAAACCCATGCAGGTCACACTGCAGGGAACCAGAGGTTTCTGGGCCTTGTTGGGATAGCAGAGGTTTTGGCCATGTGGGAGAAATGCATGCTGGGACCATTTTATTCAATAGTAAAGGAGGGTAGATCTCAGGGCTGGAGAGATGGCTCGGTGGGTAAGGTATCACTGTGCAAGCGTGAGGACCTGAGTTCAGATCCTCAGCACCCATGTACAAGTCAGGTGTGGTGGCAGCATCTGTAACCCCAGGCCTGGGACCGTGGAGGAAAGTGGGTTCCTGGAGCTCGTTGTTCAGCCAGCCTAGTGGATCCACGAAGTTCAGGTTCACTGAGAGACCCAGTCTCAAAGTCTAAGGTGGAGAGCAACTAAAGAAGATACCTGATGTCAATCTCTGCCTTTTCCTCAGCCCCTCTCACAAGCACGCACACGCGCGCGCGCGCGCGCGCGCACACACACACACACACACACACACACCTGTTCCTTTGGCTGATTTCCTGGGTAACTTTTCCAGAGCTTTCCAAACTTTAGATAGCTAAGAGCATTTAATTTCTCATAAACAAGATTGCTAATAAAAGTTGCTAAATGAGCAGGAAGGATCTCTCTCTCTCTCTCTCCCTGTTTTGTGGTGTGACTAGAATATTTTTTTTCCTGTCACAGGGCCTTTGCATAAGTTGCTGCCTCTGGTCAGAATGGCACTCCTCAATGCCCTTCGAGCTAATTCCCACCCATTCTTCAGGCCTCACAGGTATGACTTACCAAGAAACCATTTTTCAGTTCCAGATTTCTTTCTTACAGAGCTGAATTCTATTCCTTCAGATCTCCATCTGAGGGATTAAACCAATGGGGCCTGTATGACCACAGTGAACTATGGTCGGGCTATGTCTGAATTTTCCCGTTCTACAGCAGACACCAGTGCAACTGGCCCAGAGGATTTGTTTGCTAGATATTTTACGAAGTTAGCAAAAAATGTTCTTGGTCCTGGGAAAGAGATGATCCCACCTAGAGGTTCTCGAACTAACAGGGTCCTGCCCTCTTGTGCCCACATGCATTAGTCTATGATTTAGATAAGTGGAGGTGTAGCTGTCATGCAGGAATGACAGTGGGCAGGCATTACAGAGATGAGGCGAGCCCAGGCCATAGTCTCAGAGAGCTAGGCAGTGAGTCTTCTCCACTGTAGTGTATATCTGGACTTTTAGATCTAACTGTTGAAGCACAGCGAATCTCCCAGAGGAGGGGGCTGCTCTCCAGACTCCCGATGTGTTTGATCTGGGGACTCATTGATTTACTGATTTTTGCAGAGTAAAAGTAGGTCTCGTATTATAGGTGACTCTTGGGAGAAACATTGCCCTACAGAGAAAAGCCTGAGTGTTTCAGCTTTCTGCTTATGGTGGTGAAGGCTGGGGTCCTGCACCTCTTCACTTCCCACATGTTTGTACTTGCCCTGGCCCCTCCCACTAAGACCACTTCATCCAATCTCCAGGCTGGATCTTTTGTTCTGGCCCCTCTTTTGAGATGTCAGTCATGTTATTGACTGAACATCTAGCAATTCCTCAAGGCCTTGACCAAAGTTACTTCTTCTGTGAGGTTCTCTTTGACCCTTCGGAGTTCCTAGAGGCCCCAAGTACAGTCTCCTGTCAGGACATGGCCACAGTGTGCTGAGAAGGGCCGCTGACACCTCTGCTTCTGTTTCTCCTTTAAGCCTCCCAGGGTTGTTTAAAGCCTTATCTTGTTCACTGCCAGATCTCCAGTGATTAACACAGGACTCAAAATATTCATATGCTGGATAGTAACACAAAGAGGAGCATGTACGGGGAGGCTTCCAGTCTTAAAAAACGACAGCGAGGGAGTCACCTGCCCCGGTCAGTCTGGAGTAAAAACCTCCACCTCTCTCCATATCTGCCCTCTGTTCCTGCAGTGGTCCCATCCAGAGCACCTGGAGGCGGTGTGTGACACAGGACAGGCGTGTGCGTCTTTGGAGTCTTGAAACTCCAAGGTCTTTGGTTTTCTTTTTCATCCTTATTGAGCACATGGGCTTGGTGTGGTGGAGCACAGCCTGCCCTCCCAGTGCTCAGGAGGCCGAGAAAGGAAGGTTTCAAGTTCAAGACCAATCTGCACTATATGACAAGAAAGTAGGAGTTTTTGAGGGAAGGCCTCACTCTGTAGACCAGGCTAGCCGCACGCTCAGGAATCAGCTGGCCTCTGCCTCTCAAGTGCTGGGATTAAAGGCGTGCACTGCCACACTCATCAGAAAAGGTCTTAGGAGAGGATAAGGGATGGGGTAGGAATGGGGACCTAACTAGCACAGGGGTGTTGCATATAGCAAGTGCCCTAATCGAGGTTATGCCCAGACTTCCTGGCCTTCCTCACACTCAGCTTCTCATGGCCACTGTCTCCTTGACATCCCATTTCTTTTGGTTTCCAGGACCCCACATTCAGCTCATAGATGCTTCCTTTTTGTCCCTGTCAGGTCTCTGAACGTTGAGGGGAGGAGGGATATTATGTTGGCTCTGAACCATTTCGCCTCCAAGACACACCACATAACTTCCCTGCTTAAGTATCACTTCTATGCTGACATCTCTCACCCTGCAGCTGGACACATCTGCCCAGGTCTCTCTCTATAAGTTCCCTGTAAGGATCGAATACGCACCAAGCCAGGTGGGGTCAAGGTCAAGGTCTCACTCAGCTCTCTCTGAGGCATCTTCTCATTTCAGAGAAGGAAGCATCGCTCACTCGGTTGCCCAGACTGGAAGCTCTTCAGTGAGCAGGTCACCACAGCAGCGGTAGCTGTAAGCCAGCCTCCTAACTAGAGCCAGATTCTGCCCTTAGAGGCCATCCTTCCAGCAGCGTGCCACCACTGCCTCTGGCCTGGACCGTTGCAAAGCATCTGCACTGACTTCTGCATCTTCTCCACCATCCTCCCAAAGGCCACAGACCTAGTGAATGGGGTTTGTGGAACCGACCTGGCTGTATACCCTGACTTCTGTGTGTTACATGTGTGACACTAAAGCTGTCAACTTACCTTAAAGCGGACCACAGGGTCTTCTGTGTTCTGGGTAAATGGATGTGGTGAAGTTCTGAGGTGAATCTAAGTTTGAGTTCATCAGGAAGGCATAGGATCAGAAAAACTCAATGGGAGAAATGTATTTGGAAAAACAAATGGGTTAAATTCGGTGCCCATTATAATCAGATGTTGTAAATGTCAGCCCTGCCTAAAATGAATTACGTAGACTGATGACTTTCAAAACACCCCCATGAGATGCATTATGGGGAAGACTCAGGGCGGTTTAGTGGCTTTTTCAAAGTCATAGCCACAGGGTCAAAGTCTCCAACCTTGGCTCCCAAGGCAAGCCCACACTTTTCACTCTGCATGGCTAGATCCACAAAGAGCACAGCCCTACCCGCACAGAGACGGCGTCCTTTAGTGGAGCCTGGACTGGAAGTTGGACCTGGGCTTGGATCTCTTCTGTCTGCAAAGAACTTGTCTTGGCCAAGCCGTTGCATCTCTCAGAATCTCCACTTCTTGGTCTTGAAAACGATGTGGGGAGGGTACCTGGCACCTCACCAGGTGGTGTGAAATCAAATGCAGCATTCCGTGCTAACGTGTTGTGTAAACAGCACACTCGAGCCTCCTTCCTCCACAGTGTTTGTGGGACACATTGGCCCAGAGAGGCTGTGCTGCTTTTGGGAGCCCAGTCCTACCTCATTGGGGGCATTTCTGCTTCCAGAATTGCTATAGTGCCCTTGTAACTCTTCTCCTTGTCTTCTCCTCAGACTCCCTCCTCAGGACTCTGCCTCTATGTACCCCCACACTGGCTTCCTGGGAAACCTGTTTAGATGCTTTCGCTGGGAGGAAAATCTATGCCAGGCAACTCCCATTGCAGATGAGATATAATATATTAATTATATATTATAATATATAATAAATAATATAGTGATAACATACTATTATTCTCAGCCTATAGGTAACACAGAGTTATTTTTTATTTTGTTTTTTGGCTTGTTTGTTTTCTTATGAGTTCCTATATCTAGAGATAGATTTTCTTTTGGGACTATTCTGCAAGGCTTGTAGCTTCTGACTTTCTTTCTTTTCTTTCCTGTCTTTCCTTTGTTGTTTTCTTGTTTGTTTGTTTTGTTTTGTTTTTTCAAGACAGGGTTTCTCTGTGTAGCCCTGGCTGTCCTAGAACTCACTTTGTAGATCAGACTGGCCTCAAACTCAGAGATTCCCCTGCCTCTGCCTCCTGAGTGCTGGGTATGCCACCAATTCTGGTTCTTCTGATGCAGCCCCCAGCCTGTCCTAGGACTGTAAAGTTGGCACAGTGGCTACCTGTGGTCAGTAGGGAGCAGCAGAGGGCAGAAGAGAGTGAACCACACAGGACTAGTGGAGGTGTGGACTGCACGCTATGTGGGTGTGGGATGGGTGGAAGGGTGCGGTCACTGAGATGAGTGGGTACCTCGTTTCCTGGTCACACCCTCCAGACCCGCCCTGATTTAGACAGCAAAGGTTAGAAAATTGCCTCCAGAGGGTTGGTGGAGAGAGCAGGTGTGTAGCCATGGAACTGGATAGTGGAGGCAAGCAGCAGAGACTGAGTTCAAGGCAAAAAGACTTTTCACAATGTGGGTTTCAGAGACTCTAGTTTGGTTGGGATGGTTCCCTCTTCCCTGGCATTTTTCCTTTCTCCCTGCAGATCTATTCCTTCTAGGACCTTAGCCATGACGACAGAGCCAAGGCAACTTCTGACCCCTGTGCTCCCCAATTCCTTGTCCTCCCTCAGTCCTGACTGGATGACGCTCAGAGGAAGAAGACCTTTCATTGTCCCGGGTTGAGTCGTGTCTTCCAGTGGCCAAGGGTTTGTCCTCAGGCAGCCAGGTCTTCCCCCAGTGAAGGAACGACTGAGAGCTAGGCAGACACACTAACACACATCTACACAGTCTACGGCAGGGAGTGACACTTTGGCACAAAGGCAGTGGCTCATTCCTCAGGGCTCCCCGACCCCAGTCAGCCTCCCCAGAGGACCGTAGCTTCTCTCTCCATCTTACACTCTGCTTGCTGGCCTTCACCCTGTGAGGACAGGCCTGACTGGGAGGCCATCACGAAATCAAATCTGCACTGTGGGTAAGGAGCACAGGGGTCCAAGCTTCTTGGGAGGTCTCAATTAGCGTCAGCAGATGAGAGACCACTGCAAGCATTTTGCTGGAGACATCGTAAAAAATGATTCACTTCATGTCTGACATTCCTCAAAGCCCCAAGAGCCAAGCAGGGGCTGTCTACACTGCAATAAATGTCACCATTTGAGCAGTATTAGTGGTGGCTTCTGACCTGTAGGGTCACTTGGTGAGTCACAGACAGCGGGGGGGGGATTATGGAGGCTTTAGGAACCCCCTAAGCACTGTCCTAAAGTCCCACAAAGAACTCTGGAGTCCTCTAGAGGGGAAGGCAGTAGGGATGGGAGATGGTGCCACATTCCCTTGGGAGTAGGATCTGACAAGGCCCAGTGGGAATGGAGACACAGGACTGAGGTGGCCTGGCCAGACTTCAGGGCATCTTTTCCCAGTTCCCCATAGTGAAGCACTGGCATGCCTTGCCTCATTTCATCCTGAAGGCTCCATTTTACAGCAGAGGAGACCGAGGCCAAGAGAAACTGACCTGTTAGGACATTGACATTAGTTGGTAGGTTGTGCTCAAGGCCTAGGACTTCTGATGCTCAGACAGTGTGAGGAGAGAGAGAGGAGGCTGACAGGTTACCACAGTGCCCAGAGGATGGAGACCCAGCCAGAAGACTGAGTTGGGGGTCAGACTTTGTGCCCCCTATAGGGGATACGGGGGTGGTTGTGAAGTGAGGTCTTGGGATTTCTAGGTGATGTTCCCCATGGATGTCTGCATTCCTCTTCTGGCATCTTCTGTGCACCCAGCACTCTTTCCTGAGTGTGCAGTCTGTTTTTGCACTGTTCTACTGGAAGGACCACAGATATCTCAGGTGCCCCAGAGTGTAATCTGCTAGTTGTTCATTTAGGGCCTGTCGCCTGAGTGTGTGGCATTTCCCCTGAATCATGCAAGTCAAAAAACATGAGCATCACCTTCAACTTCCACTACTGCCTCCATCTGATCAATTTTCCAGTCCCCTGGGCTCCTCTTAATGTCCTGCAAATACTTCCGGTATAGGTCCTACGCTGTGCCAGGGAACCCAGACCATGCTTCCTCCCGGAAGGTGACAGGGGGTCTCCACACAACAGCTTGCGGTGTAGACAATGAAAGACACACCTATTGAGGGAGGGCGGTTGTGTCTGCACGCACGCCTCTGGGGAGGGAAAGTGGGCATGGAACAGAACTGTTGACAGACTCCGGGCTGCTATATTGGGAAGATTTGACAACACACACGAGGAGAGAGTGAGGGCTCGTTGACGGCTGGTGAGAGGCGCGGGGGCTGGCTGGGGACTTGTCGCTGCCACCCACGCAGGAGGAAGTTGGGAACATATTGCTTGGGACTGGTGCCAGCCTCCTGAAGAGCCACCCGCTTTTCTTCCCTCTCCCATGTCTTTGGCTCTTGCTGAGCAATTGAGGAAGGGGCTGCCTGGTACAGCCAGGTTAGCAGAGGACATAGGCTGCAAAGATATCCTGAGATGAAAGCCAGGCTGTGCACAGTGGAATCTTCCTATCATCCCTCTCCATCTAATTCATCTCATCCCATCCCATCCTTCCTATTCCATTCCAATTCATCCCGTCCTGTCCCATACACCCCATCCCATTCATCCCACCCTATCCTGTGCATTCCATCTCAAACATCCCATTCGATCCCATCCCATCCCATGTATCCCAACCCATCTCATATATCACATTCCATACATCCCATCCCATGTATCCCAACCCATCTCATATATCACATCCCACATATCTCATCCGATGTTTCCCATCTGATGTATCCCCTCCCATCCCATGCATACCCTCCCATACATCCCATCCCATTCCATACATCCCATCTGATGTATCCCATCCTATCCCATGCATTCCTTCCTACGCCATGCATTTCATTCTATGCCAATCAATCCTTTAGCAATATCCTCCCACACATTTATAGCCTGATCTCACACGCAATGCGCCTCATCCCTTCCTATCTCCAGATCTCCCGCCATCTCCTCCTACCCGCATTCATCACGCCAGCACTTTTCTTCCAGTTTGGTCCATTACCTCACCTTGAAGGGACAGGAAACAAGAGTGAGTTTATGTATTTACTTTCTAGTGCTTGGGATGGTAATTAATCTTCCCACCAAACTGGTGTGGAACCAGCAAAGCAGCAGCGCAGGAGCTGAGTAGATGAGTCATGAAGGGTGAGGCTTGGGAATTCGGCCACACTAAGACTTTCTCTTTCTTTCTCCTCTCTTACTCCCCAGGCAGAGGCAGGATAGGACAGGGTCTCTCCCTGGGACAGCTCAAGGCTTCAAACCTTACTTCAGGGACCTTCTACTTACACTCTTCTCATATAAATTATTCCTTTTGAAGTCAGAAGAGCTATTTTAATTCCATACCTGTAGGCATAGGGTGGGATTACATTCCTGGCCCTGGATTAGAATAAGGTCCAGCTGTGACGTGATAGCTATGCTCCCATCCACTCCCTCTGTCATGTGATCAGGAGTAGAGGGACCTGTGATTATACCCACCCCCATCATGGATTACATGTGATAGCTATGCACACATCCACTCCCTCTGTCATGTGATCAGGAGTAGAGGGACCTGTGATTATTCTCCCATCACGGGTTACATGTGATAGCTATGCACACATCCACTCCCTCTGTCATGTGATCAGGAGTAGAAGGACCTGTGATTATACCCACCCCCATCACGGGTTACATGTGATAGCTATGCACGCATCCACTCCCTCTGTCATGTAATCGGGAGTAGAGAAACCTGTGATTATCCTGCCCCCATCACAGGTTACATGTGAGGGAAAACTGAGAAGATGAGAAATAGCTTCTGTTTAAGGTGCTTGATGTGAGAACTCAATTCATTGAACAAACGTCGTGAATGAGAATTGAACCATCACCTTTAACTTCTGCAGTTATCCAGAGGCTCCTATGATGCCACTTTATCCACTCCTAGGTATCTCTTGGAGTCCTCTGACATGGGGTACCCATTCCCAGGAGATCTATTGTACTCTGGGGGCAAAGGTCATGGGAAACATGGCAGATCCTGAGACACTGACAAGTATTTATAGGGTGTACGTCTGGGAGAGGCCCTCAGTGGTCACCTCCCCCATCCCCAGGCTTGTTTACCTCTTTGCCTCAACACCCTGGTTCCCGTAGACCCCCTCTGCCCGCCACATTAGCTTTGCACACTCCACTCCTTGGCCCGTTCTGGATGGAACTATGCTATATTTGCCTATTCACTCACTGTGTGGGAAATGCTCTTCTGAGGAGTTGGTTGTCTCAACCTTTGTAAGCAGACATAGCATTGTCCTCAGCGCCTCTCAAAGGACAGGGACATCTTAAATGCCTGGGGGAAAGTTCAGCTATTCCTTAGTTTTAGTAGCTATTAGTGTGTGTGTGTGTGTGTGTGTGTGTGTGTGTGTGTGTGTGTGTGTGTGTGTATGTGTGTATGAAGGCCCCAGCCGATCTTCTAGAAACATCTGGAAACTTCTGGGTCATGAGAGGAAGTTCCTGGATGTAAAGTCTGATCTTCACTCACGATTCGACACTGACCACTTGTAACCACGGGCAAGTTCTTCGGCCTTGTATATTGGGAGCCTGTGGCCTGTCAATGAGCCATTGTCACTGTCATCACCAATGGCAATTCTCATTAGCATTGCCCTGGTCTGACATGGTGGAAGACAGCTGAATCCTGGGTCCAGGGCAAGGACAGGGCTTCTGGCGGGAGATGCCCTAGCAAGTTTCGGTGAGAAACTGCCCACTAGCCCCCTGAGGAAGACAGGATTTCAGTGACTAGTGAAAGAAGGTAGATTACAGAGAGAAAGAAGCAGAAGTTTGAGGGGACACTATATAGTGGTAGGAGTTTGTGGTGGCTGGTTTTATGTCGACTAGACACAAGGTAGAGTCATTGGAGAGGAGGGAGCCTCCACTGAGAAAATGTCTCCCTAAGACTGGGCTGCAGTCAAGCCTATTGAGAATTTCCTTTCTTTCTTTCTTTCTTTCTTTCTTTCTTTCTTTCTTTCTTCCTTCCTTCCTTCCTTCCTTTTTCTCTCTCTCTCTCTTTCTTTCTCTCTTTCTTTCTTTCTCTCTCTAGCTCTTTCTTTTTTTGAGATAGGGTTTCCTCTGTGTAGCCCTGACTGTCCTGGAACTTGTTCTGTAGACCAGGTTGGACTTGAACTCACAGAGATCCCCCTGTCTCTGCCTCCTGAGTGCTGGGATTGAAGGCATGCATCACCAGCCCCTGGGCAGAGGATTTTCTTAATTAGTAATTCACGGGGTGGGCCCAGCCTACTTTGAGTGATTCCACCCCTGGACTCGTGGTCCTGGGTTCTATAAGAAAGCAGGCTGAGGAAGTCATGGGGGAATAAGTCAGTAGGCAGCACCCCTTCATGGCCTCTGCATCAGCTCCAGCCTCCAGGTTTCTGCCAGTTTGAGTTCCTGTCCTGACTTCAGAGGTGAACAGTGATGTGGAAGTGTAAGCCAAACAAACCCTTTCCTCCCCAACTTGCTTTTGGTCATGGTTTTTCATCACAACAATAATAACCTTGGATAGGATAGAGTTCTAGGGTACGTGGTGGCACACACAAGGATCTGGGGGAACTGGTTTGCTGAGCCTTGAGCAGTTTAGACAAGAGAGTTAAAAAACTCAACCTGGCCAACTGAGCCTCTGTAAAATTGGGCAAGAGGTTTCTCTAAGAGAATTCAAAGGCAGTCTGGTGCATCTCAAAGATGTGATCTAAGGTTCCAGATGCCTCCAAGTCCAGAGATCTTGAATGCCCAGCTAAGGCATTGAATTTGACCATTGGCACCTTAGGAGTGTGGCAGTGCAGCAGAGAGGTAACCGTGGGCAGCCAACCCGAGATTTTGAACCTTGCTGCCCCTGAAGGGTGACACAGGTATAACCCAGTCTGCTGATTGTGGTGCCCACCTGAAGTCTCTCTACTAGGCCAGACCACCAGCTTGCAGGTAGGTAGGAGGTCTCTAGTGACCTGCATGTCAGAGTCACCTAGAGAGAACAGGACAAAAGAAAGTCATTCCAGTTTTAGTCTGGGGCACCTATTCCCCACAGATGATTTCCTTCAGCCAGCGTGATCTTCTGGGATCCACAGGGACAACCCAAATTGCCTTGGGAGGAGAAGTCTGGGTCCTGGCTTCTCCTAAAAGTATCTGATATGTAATTTACCATAGCGATGTTTTCCCAGGCCCTCAGATGAGGGCAGAGATGTGTACCACATGCCCAGCATTCCAGCCTGGACCCACATTCCCAATCACACTGTACTGGCCTGTTGGAATCAGACCCTCAGGCCAATTCTAATGATAAAGCCACGCTGCCACCACCATTGGCCATGGCTTCTTCTCCATCTCTGTCTCTACTATGTCATTAAAGCTCAACATTAATATCCCCCATATCCATCACTGCTCTCATTAGCATCCTGGACTTGCCTGCCACTGCCTCCCTGGGAAGAGGGTGGGAGGTGGGTCCCCTGGCCTGGCTGTTCTGCCCAAAGTGGGTGGAGGACCGAAGGGGACAGGCCAGCTTGTTAAATCTAATTACCTGGCTGCATAAGGCAGCCCTAGCTCTTCAGATCAGCCCACCGTAATCCTCTGACTGCCTTTCCACCATAACGAGGGGCCGCTACCAGCTGCCGAGGCTGGATGGGCCCGAGTTTAATTGCTACCAAAATGTCAGCCCTTTCAAACCCGCAGTATTTCATCACTTACCTTTAAAGAAGAGGGGAGAAAAAAAATCAATTTGGACCGTGAGTTCGGCAGCAAAGCTGGCAGAAAGGGCTGCCCAGTTCTTCAGGGGAGCTGTTCTTTTCATTAAAATAGCTATTTTTAAAACTCTCTGGCCCCCCTCTCTCTTTAACACGAGATGAAAAAAATCCCAGCTACAAGAAGAAACCCTTTCAAGAGGGAATAATAATATAAAAAAAAGTTTTAAAAAGCCCACTTCTAAAATGGGTCCTTTTTTTTTTAACCTCTCAAAGGTTAAAAAAGGAAAAGAGAGAGGTTTTATTCTCAAAGGGCTTTTACATGTGTGATCTCATCTCACCACAGATGCGTGGGGTGGTGGGAAGGGCAGATGTCACTGTCCCCATTCTATGGATGAAGGACAGAGGCCTGTGAGGCCAAAGGCTGGGTTTGGTGTGGGTGGGGTACACGTCTGTTTAGAGGGCTGGACAAAGGATAGGATTTCTGCTGCCCTGATTGGTTGCCTCCTTTGGCACCCCGTAGCCAGACCCTAAATACACCCACCTCCCAAGTCCAAGCTGTTTATTCATTAACCCAGGCAAGCCATAAAGATGGGGGGCATTAAAAAGTAAAACCCAACCCACAGAGGCTCATTGGCGTTTAACACTCATTTAATTCTCCGTGAGATCACAGCCATCCTTTCTTCCCTGGGGAGACTCTTTCCTCAACTCCTTAGAAGAAAAGGATGCAATTCTTTTGGAGATTACATTCCAGGAAGCTGGTTTCTTAAGCTCCTGCCTGAAGAGGCGGTCCAAAGTCAGCAGACTAATTAACCCCATTGTTTGGAATTAATCACTTCAGGAATATTGGGAGTCAACAAGAAATGTATCAATTGGGCTCTTAAGAAACATCGGCATAAAGGCATATGAGATAGACTTTTCAAAACATTGCTGCCAGCTACCAACTTCCCTGAGCTAGGCAATGCGTTTGATCTTAATTGACAGTTTATTAGCGCGATGCATGGCTATCAGCTGTGCCAATCTCCCGACTTGGCCTGCTGAAATGGCAAACTACTTTATTGAGGGGGTAGAGGCTGGGAGTTTGTCATGAATAAAGATGGAGAGAAAGGAAGGGTCAATGGAGGTGTGTGTGGGGGGGGACTCAATGGCCACCTCCTCCTGTGAGGGGAGAATTTCTGAGGGATACACAGCTAGAAACCCTTGTCTCCCAGGATGGGTGCTCTGGAGTTAGGGCAGGGAGTCAGGCACAGGCGGAAATGGATGTGGCG
Source organism: Dicrostonyx torquatus (assembly GCA_028555095.1). Taxonomy (NCBI): domain Eukaryota; kingdom Metazoa; phylum Chordata; class Mammalia; order Rodentia; family Cricetidae; genus Dicrostonyx; species Dicrostonyx torquatus. The sequence goes on along the minus strand of JAQHUG010000031.1, from coordinate 3,194,650 downwards.
CTTTGAGAAGTCACTTGGGCTCCGTGTGGCATTGTTCCCGAAGGTTGGGGCCTTCACTTGGACTCCATGTGACATTGTTCCCAAAGGTTGGGGACTATCACTTGGACCCCATGGGACATTGAGCCCAAAGGTTGGGGACCATTTCTAATCATGCATTCTCAAGATTCTTAGGATTTCTTTTGTTTGTTTGCTTTTTGAGACAGGGTTTTTTGGTAGCCTCGGCTATCCTGGAACTCACTCTGTAGACCAGGCTGGCCTCAAACTCAGAGATCCTCCTGCCTCTGCTCGCAAGTGCTGGGACTAAAGTGTGCACCACCACATAGCTAGGATTTCTAATAGCAATTCTGCCCAGAGTCTGAGGTAAATGTCAAAGGGCTCTCTCCTAAATTCTCCCTAGCAACTCAGAGCAACGTGAGCCAGAAAGGGGTTTATTTCAAGGCATGTCTTTCAGTTTGGCTCTGTCCTGGGTGTCCATGACTGCTCTGACATGGCCTACTCCACTCTGTCCTTCCATTTCTTTCCCTGTCTCCATCTCTCCTTCCTTCTGTTATTCCTAGGGGCAAGGTTTTAGGTTTGGCTCAGCGAGGTGAGGTGGTGGCACTTTCTGGAGTCACTTTTGCTAGCTTGGAGCAAACAGAGAGGAGGAGAGCTTGGAAAGGGCGTGGTACAGTCCTGGGGTGGGCATTACAGCCTTGCTGCGACCCTTGGAAGCTGTGTAGAAGGAGGCAACTCGGCTTGATGGAGACTAACGGAGGCAGCACCTGGCAGTATCTGCCTCACACCATCAGACTGTGTTAGAGTCTCACATTGTCCAGCTAGTTTTGGCACAGGCCGTGGGTGACATTGTGTACCTCAGTTAACACATATCAAATAGGACATTACAGTGGCTTCTAAAAGGACATTAAAAATTATTTTATGTGTATGGATGTTCTACCTGCATCATGAAGTGCACATGGGTGCCAGAAGAGGGCATCAGATCCCCTGGAACTGGAGCTAATGACCCTTGTGAGCCACCCTGGGGATGTTGGGAATGGAACCCAGGTCCTATGGAAGAGCAGCCAGTGCTCTTTTTGATAAACCATCTCTCCAGTCGTGTTAAAGGATTTTTTAAAATGGAGACTTCACAGCATAAAATTCTAAGAACTGCTCCTGACAGAACAGGAGCCACCCAAATGCTTAACCTCACACTAACTGAAGAAGAAACAGGAAGGAAATAGTTGCTGCGTGTTATTGATTATTCTCTGTGCAGTGTCACCAAAGACCCAAGCTGGAAAGCAATGTGAAAAGAAGAGAGAAGAGGATCAGACCCTTCAGATTGGTAAGGTGCTGCCCTGAGTGTGCGTCTGTCTGATGTCACAGGGATTGTAAGGCCACAGAATCCCACACATTTTACATGGACTCTGTTATTTCATCCTCACAGAATCCTGGGAGAGAGCCCTAAGGTTGGATGTGGTTGGTCTCTCAGGTTTTGCATATGGGAACTTGGTCCCCAAGGTGACTGGCTCAGTGGTTAAAGCATGGCTGCTTTGTATAGAACCAAGATTCAGTAGTGCCAGCACCCACATTAGGCAGCTTACAACCACCTGCAACTCCAGCTCAGATGCTTTCTTCTGGCTTCCTCAGGCATCTACACACATGTTCATAGACACACACATACACACACACACACACTTAATTAAAAAATAAATAGTAAAATCTTTTAAAACAACCTACAAAATGGTAGAAGATATTTGTAAATTATAGATCAAATGAGAGTCTAGGATCCTGAATATATAAAGAATGCTTGCATTTCAACAACAGAAAGACACTCAATTAAAAAAAAAGCAAAGGATTTAAATAGACACATCTCAAAATAAAACAAAAGGCCAATAAACTTATTAAAAACCTTGCAACATCATTACTCATTGGGAAAATGAAAATAGAAAACAGAATGAGATCCCACTTTACACCTACTAGGTTGGCTTTCTAAAAAAAAAATGGAAAATAACAAGTGTTGACAAGAATGTGAAGACTCTGGAACCTTCATGCATTGCTGGTGGGGATGGAAAATGGTGTAGTCAATGTGGAAAGAGCGTTGGCAGCACTTTGTAAAGTTAAACTTAGAAATTGCTATCATGTCTACCAATTCCACTCGGATATTTATCCAAGAAAATTTAAAACATATGCATCCACAAATCTTTTGCAGGGATTGTTCACAGCAGAGGAATATAATAGAAGTGGGAACAGCCCATTTGTCCAACAGTGGGTGAGAGAATAAACAAAACGTTCCATGGGATACTTACTCCTGCATGTGAGATGTTGCATGGGGTACTTATTCCTACATCTGAGATGCTTTTTGTTCAAAAGAAGGGAGAAAGCAGTGGTCCATGGAATCAGTTGTCCATGGTTACATGATGAGCCTTGAAAGGATAATACTGAATGAGAGAAACAGTATATGTAAGACTACACTTGACAAAGTCTCACATATATCATGTGCCCAGGACTGCAATTCCATACAGACTGAAAGTAGGTTAATGGTTATCAGTAACTAGGGGAAGATGGGAGCTGCATGGGATTGTTTTCGCAGATTGTGGAGATGTTCTGGAGTTAGGGAGCAGTAGTATGTTAACTTTGAGAAGGCACAAAAAGTGGAAAATGGGACAGTTTCCATTGGTGAACTTGATGCGATATGCTTGTTATTTCTATATTCTTGCTTTGTCATTGCAATAACCAAATTCCTGATGGAAGCAGCTTGAGGGAGGAAAGACTTAGCTTGGCTCACAGTTTTTGGTCCATCATGGCATGCCAGGTATGGGGGTAGGAATGGTTCAGTCTGTGTTAGTGTAAGCATGGGGTGGCCCACAGAAAGCAGACAGCATGACAGGAAGAAGGCAGGGATGGCATGCCCTCAAGAAGACACCCCAGTGATCTGCTTTCTCCATAGAGGCACTACCTCCTAAAGATTTTATAGCTTCTTGGTGTAGGAGGTCCTTCTGTATTTGTGTTGCTTTCATTGGTTATTAAAGAAACTGCCTTGGAGCCGGGCTGTGGCACATACCTTTAATCCTAGCACTCGGGAGGCAGAGGCAGGTGGATCTCTGTGAGTTTGAGGCCAGCCTGGTCTACAAAAGTTAGTTCCAGGATAGGCTCCAAAGCCACAGAGAAACCCTGTCTCAAAAAACCAAAAAAAAAAAAATGCAAGAAACTGCCTTGGCCTAGTTGATAGGGCGGAACTTAGATAGGCAGGGAAAAGAGAACTGAATGCTGGGATAAAGAAGGCAGGCAGAGAGAGCCGCCATGAAGCTGCCAGATCAGACATGCTGAATCTTTCCCAGTAAGCCATGACCTTGTGGTGACATACAGATTATTAGAAATGGGTTGAATCAAGATGTGAGAGTTATCCAATAAGAGGCTAGAGCTTATGGCCCAAGCAGTAATTTAATTAATACAATTTCTGTGTGATTATTTTGGGGATTAAGCTAGCCAGGTGCTGGGAATGCGGCCTGCTCCTCATACTACAGATTGGAGTTGATAGGGCAGCTGGGAGCCGGGCAACCAGGAAAAAAAGCAGGCCCGCTCCCCATACAACAGCCTCTCAAAGGATCCAGCAGCTGGGGACCAAGTGTCTAAACACATGAGCCAATGGGGAACATTGAAAACTCAAACCATAAAAGTTTTAATTAAAAAACAACAACAAGCAATTGCAAAAAGAATTTGCTGACTGAGCTAGCAACCTAAGCTAGAGGAGGCCTGAAGCAGCGAACTCCACAGGAGCAAGACTAAGTCAGCAACCTAGGCCAGAGCAGGTCTGAGACGACAAGTTCCATAGGGATGGGAGCAGATCCAGACCAGGGACATTTGCAGAGGTAGGACTGAGCCAGTGACCTGGATCCGAGCAGACCTGACACAATGAACTCCACAGGAACAGGTACAGGGGAGCTACTGATGAGCAGATGGGCCAGAGCCAGAGACTGCTGCAGATCCAGGCATGAATCGGGGAACCTTGAGGGAGTAGACCTGAGCCAGGACCCCTACTGGTCTTGATGTGAGTCTGGGACCTCTGAGGGGATAGGCCTGAGCCAGGTCCTCTGTGGTGCAGGTGCACCCGAGTCTGGGACCTCTGAGGGAGAAGATAAGAGCCAGACACCTTAGCAGGACCAACCCCAAGCCAGGGACCTCCACAGGAACAGATCCAGGTCAGGGACATTTACAGAAACAGGTCTAAGCCGGCAACCAGATCAGAGCAGGCCTGAGACAGCAAACTCCACAGGAGCTGAGCAAATGCCAAAAGCACTGAGTGACCTCCAGGAGCACAGAGTGACCAACAGGGTAACTAGAACCATGGCACTGACTGTACCATGAGGAACAACCATCTGAGCCTTGGATCCACTGGCACCTAGAAGATTAATCACCAGAGTCACAGATAGCTCCAACTACACCAATAAGAGGAAAAGATGGGTAGAAAAGGAAAGATCACACACAACATCACAAAGAGCAACATGACATCAGTAAAATCTAGCAAGACTTGAACAACCAAATATAGATAAAGTAGAAGAAAATGACCTAAAAAATAACTTCAGGAGAATATTTGAGACTCTTAAAGAGGAAATGAGAAATTCCCTCAATGAAATGGAGGAAAAGACAAACAAAAATTAGAAGACAGTAAATTTCTTAAAGAAAACCAAGAAAGGGGCTGGAGAGATGGCTCAGTGGTTAAGAGCATTGCCTGCTCTTCCAAAGGTCCTGAGTTCAATTCCCAGCAACCACATGGTGGCTCACAACCATCTCTAATGAGGTCTGGTTGTCTCTTCTGGCCTTCAGGGACACACACAGACAGAATATTGTATACATAATAAATAAATAAATATTTTTTAAAAAAGAAAACCAAGGAAAAGAAATCAAACATATGAAAGAAACTATTCAAGACTTGAAAACTGAAATAGAGACAATAAAGGAAACACAAGTCAAGGGAATTATGGAAACAGAAATCATGAGAAAACTATCAGGAACCACAAATGCAAACTTAAACAGCAGAATACAAGAGATGGAAGAGAGAATCTCAACTGCTGAGGCTACAATAGAGGAAATAGACTCATCATTCAAAGGAAACATTAAATCTAACAAAAGTTTAATACAAAATATCAAGGAAATATGGGACACCATGAAAAAAACCAAACCTAAGAATAATAGGTATAGAAGAAGGAGAAGAAGTTCAACTCAAAAACACCGAAGATATATTTAACAAAATCATAGAAGAAACTTTTCCCAATCTAAATAAAGGATATGCCTATGAAGATACAAGAAGCATACAGAACACCAAATAGACTGGATCAAAAAAAAAAAAAGATCTCCTTGCCACATAGTAATCAAAACACTAAGCATACAGAATAAAGAAAGAATATTAAGAGCTGCAGAGGAAGAAGGCCAAGTAACATATGAAGGCAGACCTATCATAATTATACCTGCTTCTCATTGGAGACAATGAAAGCCAGAAGGTTGTGGTCAAGCGTTATGCACACATTAAGAGACCACGGATGCCAGCCCAGACTATTATACCCAGCAAAACTTTCAGTCACCATAGAAAGACAAAACAAGATATTCCATGATAAAACCAGATTTAACCAATACTTAGTTACAAACCCTAGCCCTACACAAAGTACTAGAAGGAAAACTTCAACCCAAGGAAGTTGACTACATCAACAAAAACACAGACAATTTATGATCTCACAGCAGCAAATCCCAAAGAAGGGAAAAATATACAAATTAACATCATCAACAACATAAACTAAATTAACAGGAGATAGCAACCACTGGTCATCAATATCCCTTAATATAAATGAACTCAACTCACCTATAAAAAGACGCAGGCTAACAGATTGGATACGAAAACAGAATCCATCCTGCTGCATACAAGAAACACATCTCAACCTCAAAGACAGGCATCGTCTCAGATGGACCTAAGAAACAAACTGGTGTAGCTATCCTAATATCTAAAATAGATTTCAACTAAAATTGATAAAAAAGATAAAGAAGAACATTTCATATTAGTCACAGGAAAAATTCATCAAGAGGAAATCTCAATACTGAACAACTATGCTACAATTACAAAAGAACCCTCATATGTAAAAGAAACACTTTTAAAAATTAAATCATACATTAAACCCCACACACTAATAGTGAGAAACTTCAAAATCCACTCTCACCACTGGACAGGTCAGTCAGACAAAAAATTAACAGAGAAAAAAGAGAACTAACAGATGTTATGACTCAAATGGACTTAACAGACATCTATAGAATATTCCATCCAAACAGAAAAGAATATACCTTCTTTTCAGCACCTTATGGAAACTTCTCAAAAATGTGGCAGGATGTTACCACATACTTGGTAACAAAACAAACCTCAACAAATACAAAACATTGCAGTAACCCCATATACCTTATCAGCTCACCATGGCTTAAAACTAGAAGTCAACAGCATTACTAATTCCAGAAAACCCACAAACACATGGAAATTAAACAATGCTTACCTGAATCATCAATGGGTCAAGGAAGAAATAAAGGGAGAAACTAAAAACTTCCTAAAATTCAATGAAAACGACCACACAACATACCCAAATTTATGGGCCACAATGAAAGCAGTGTTAACAGGAAAGTTCATAGCACTAAATGCCTACATAAAGAAGCTGGAAAAATCCCACACTGGTGTAGGAGGTCCTTCTGTCTTTGTGTTGCTTTCATTGGTTAATGAATAAAGAAACTGCCTTGACCTAATAGGGCAGAATTTAGGTAGGCAGAGAAGACAGAACTGAATTCTGGGAGGAAGAAAGCACAATCAGGAGACGCTTTGGATCTGCCACTGGAGATAGACATACTGGACCTTTGTTGGTAGGCCACGACCTTGCAGTGATACACAGATTAATAGAAATGGGTTAAATCAAGATATGAGAGTTAGACAATAAAAGGCTAGAACTAATGATCCAAGCAGTAATTTAATTAATACAGATTCTGTGTGGTTATTTCGGGGCTAAGCAAGCCGGGTGGCTGGGACAAACAAGCAGGACCTCTCTCCATACAACACCACACTAGTAAATTAACAGAACATTTGAAAACTTTAGAACAAAAAAAGCAGTCACCCAAGAGAACTAGATGACAGGAAATAATCAAATTGAGAGCTGAAATCAACAAAATAGAAACAAAGAAAACAATACAAAGAATCAATGAGACAAAGAGTTGGTTCTTCGAGAAAATCAACAAAATTGGCAAACCTTTATCCAAACTAATCAAAAGGCAGAGAGAGAATATACAAATTAAACAGACTTATAACTGCTGGAGAAATAGAAATAGTCATCAAAAGTCTCCCCCCAAAAAAGCTCAGGACCAGATGGTTTCAGCTCAGAATTCTACAAGATTTTCAAAGAACTAATACCAATACTCTGCAAATTGTTCCACACAATAGAAACAGAAGGAACATTATCAAACTCTTTTTATGAGGGTACAATTTCCCTGATATCCAAACCACATAAAGACATTACTAAGAAAGAGAATTACAGACCAATCTCACTCATGAACACTGATGCAAAAATATTGGCAAATAAATAAAATACTAGCAAATCGAATCCAAGAACACATCAGAACCATCATCCACCATGATCAAGTTGGCTTCATTCCAGAGATTCAGGGATGGTTCAACATATGAAAATCTGTCAGCATAATCCACCATATAAACAAACTAAAAAAATAAAAGCCACATGATCATCGCATTAGATGCTGAAAACACTTTCAACAAAATACAATGTTCCTTCATGATAAAGGTCTTGGAGAGAGCAGGGATACAATGAACATACCTAAACATAATTAAGGCAATATACAGCAAGCCAACAGCCAACATCAAACTAAATGGTGAGAAACTTCCAGTGATCCCAATGAAATCAGGAACAAGACAAGGTTATCCACTCTCTCTGTATCTATTCAATATAGTTCTTGAGGTCCTACCAAGTGCAATATGACAGCAAAAGGAGATCAAGGGGATACAAATCAGAAAAGAAGAAGTCAAACTCTCACTATTTGCTGATGATATGATAGTTTACATAAGTGACCCAAAAAATTCTACCAAGGAACTTATAAACTCATAAACACTTTCAGGATATAGCAGGATACAAGATTAACTCAAAAAACCAGTAGCCCTTCTGTACACAGATGATAAATGGGCTGAGAAAGAAATCAGAGAAACATCACCCTTTACAATAGCCACAAATGGCATAAAATATCTCGGAGTAACACTAACCAAACAAGTAGAAGACTTGTATGACAAGAACTTTAAATCTTTGAAAAAATAAATTGAAGAAGACACCAGAAAGTGGAAAGATCTCCCATATTCTTGAGTAGGCAGAATTAACATAGTAAAAAAAAGGTAATCTTACCAAAAGCAGTCTACAGATTCAATGCAATGCCCATCAAAATCCAAGCAAAATTCTTCACAGACCTCAAAAGAACGGTACTCAACTTTGTATGGAAAAGAAAAGAAAAATAACAACAACAACAACAAAACAATCATGTAAAATAAAAGAATTTCTGGAGGCATCATAATTCATGACTTCAAACTCTACTACAGAGCTACAGTACTGAAAACAGCCTGGTATTGGCATAAAGACAGACAGGAGGACCAATGGAACTGAATCGAAGACACGGATATTAATCCATACACTTTTGAACACCTGATTTTTGACAAAGAAGCAAAAAATATAAAATGGAAAAAAGAAAGCATATTCAACAAATGGTGCTGGTATAACTGGATATCAACATGTAGAAGAATTAAAATAGATCTATATCTATCACCATGCACAAAACTCAAGTCCAAATGGATTAAAGACCACAACATAAAGCCAACCACACTGAACCTCACTGAAGAGAAAGTGGGAAGAACACTTGAACGCATTGGTACAGGGAACCACTTCCTAAATATAACCCCAGTAACACAGACACTGAGAGAAACAATTAATAAATGGGACCTCCTGAAACTGAAAAGCTTCTGTAAAGCAAAGGACACGCTCAACAAGACAAAACGACAGCCTACAGAATGGAAAAAGATCTTTACCAACCCCACATCAGACAGAAGCCTGATCTCCAAAATACACAAAGAACTCAAAAAATTGGTCATCAAAAGAACAACTAATCCAATAAACAAAATGGAGTTCAGATGGTGGTGGCGCACGCCTTTAATCCCAGCACTCGGGAGGCATAGGCAGGCAAATCTCTGTGAGTTTGAGGCCAGCCTGGTCTACAAGAGCTAGTTCCAGAACAGGCACCAAAGCTACAGAGAAACCCTGTCTCAAAAAACCAGAAAAAAAAAAATACAGACCTAAATAGAGAATTCTCAACAGAGGAATCTAAAATGGCTGAAAGATACTTAAGGAAATGCTTAGTCATCAGAGAAATGCAAATCAAAACAACTCTGAGATTACACCTTATGCCTGTAAGAATGGCCAAGATCAAAAACACTGATGACAACTTATGCTGGAGAGAGTGTGGGTAAAGGGAACACTTCTGCATTGCTTGTGGGAATGCAAGCTGGTACAACCCCTTTGGATGTCAGTGTGGTGATTTCTCAGAAAATTAGGAAACAACCTTCCTCAAGACCCATCAATACCACTTTTAGGTATATATCCAAAAGATGTTCAATCGTGCCACAAAGACATGTGCTCAACTATGTTCATAGCAGCTTTGTTTGTCATAGCTAGAACCTGGAAACAACCTAAATGCCCCTTGACCGAAGAATGGATAAGGAAAATGTGGTACATTTACACAATGGAGTACTACACAGCAGAAAAAAAAATGACATCTTGAAATTTGCAGGAAAATGAATGGAGATAGAAAACATTATTTTGAGTGAGGTAACCCAGACCCAGAAAGATAAGTATCACATGTACTCACTCATAAGTGGTTTTAAAACATAAAGCAAAGAAAATCAGCCTACAAATCACAATCCCAGAGAACCTAGACAAAAATGAGGACCCTAAGAGAGATACATGAATCTAATCTACATGGGAAGTAGAAAAAGACAAGATTTCCTGAGTAAATTGGAAGCATGGGATCTTGGGAGAGACTTGAAGGGGAGGGGAGAAGCAGGGAGGGGAGCAAAGAAAAATGTAGAGCTCATTATAATTCAATAAAAAAAAATTGCCAAGCTGATCATGTCAGTTCCCAGCCTGGAACTCCTTCCCGGCTTTCCACTGTTCCTACATCTGCCTGAGTTGCTGTGTGGCACTACCCTGGCTTCCTGGAGGCCTCTTGGCTGCCACCTCTCTAGATTCCTGCTTTCTCTCCTTAAGTTTCCTGAAGGGGACACATCAGTCTCCTCCCACTCCTGACCTGGGCCATTGTCTGGGCTGTCCCTGCTACCTGGATCATTCTTGCTTCACTCTCTGCATCTCTCATGAAGTTTCCATGACCTTCCAAACATGTGGAGATGCTTCAGAAGAATTTACTTCCCTGCCATTTCCTTCTGAGACACTCCTATTTGTGTGTGTGTGTACACACACGTGTGCAAGTACACACACTGATGCAAAGCACACACGCTGCGTAAACACACATACGTGTACACATGGGGATTCTTGATGACTGGTTCCCTTTCCTACCTGACTTCAAGCCTTTCTCAACCAAATATCCCTGCCCCCAGCAGTGTTCAAGCACTGCTTCCGTGTTAACCCTTTCCATGCAGACTTAAGAGCCAATGCTCTTGCTCAGCTGGATCAGTCAGAAATGAGGCTTCAGCATGTGATAGGCCAGGCTGCTGCCAGACAGTACCATTGTAGTTTCTGGTTGAGGCTCAGGGAAGGGTCATTTTCAAGTTTTTTCACATGCCCTAGTGTACAGCCAACGGTGAAAACTACCTTTGCCTCCTAACCACACTGGGCAGGAGGGACCACTGCAGCTTCCCCTCGCTCTGCTCCACTCCACTCAAGCAGACAGTGGGGATTCTGTGCCTCTGAATGCGACTGAGGCTATCCCTAGTCTTCACCCAGTTCCTTCCTCCACCGTGGGGCATCGGTGGCAAGAGGCTTCTCGAGTGTTCTTTTTTGCACTGGTATTGGTCGAATGGGATAGGATAGCTCCAGGAGTGGCTTCACATGTCTAGATGTTGGGTTAATGCAGGTTTGAAACTCCAACCTGATTCTGCCTGGACAGAGGAGGGTGCCAGGGAGGCTCCAGAGTCTTTCTGAGAGAGCAAGTTTCTGAGCATGGGAAGCAGGCTGAGGAGGCTAGCGGAGGAAGAAGGGACTGGGCCTGGTGGCTCATACCTGTAATGCCAGACCCAGCAGGCTGAGGCAGGAGGATTGTTGTGAGTTAAGTAAGTGTGAACCCCTGTCTCAAGCCAAAATCAGGCCAGCGAGATGGCTGGGCAGGTAAAGGAACTTATTGTTCAACCCTCATAACACACATAAAGGTAGGAGAAAAACAACAATATAGAGTTTATCCTCTGACCCCCACAGGCATGATGTGGTGTGCATGCCCTTCCATCATCATACACAAACACACACACCACCACCACCACCACCACCACCACCACCACCACCACCACCACCACCACCACCACCACCACCACCGCCGCCACTGCCAACAGCAACAACAATAATAAAGTAAAATAACCCTCTCCAAGCCAAAGTCAATAACCAAGAAGCTCTGTTTTAATTTGTGTTTCTTGTTATAGATCAAACTGGAAGGATTTTATAATGATGACTTTGTAAGTTATGCAGGATTAAAGAAAATATTGTTTTTCCTTGTCAAAGGATGTTATTTGCATCTGTCTGTCTATCTATCTATCTATCTATCTATCTATCTATCTATCTATCTATCTATCTATCTATCTATCTGTCCATCCATCCATCTATCATCTATCTTTTATTGTAGCTTCAGGAGCAAATGGTGAAGGATTGAGGGACAGCCAAAGCTATCTTCTGGCACTGCCTCTGGAGAGACATCTCCAATCTTTCCAGGACACCCCATTTCTCTGTTCTGTGATCTTACAGCGAGGATGAAACTCAAATTCTCTCACATCTGTTCGTAGACTTTGCAAGGAACTGTGGTACGCTTCCATCATGCTGCTGACTTCCTGGATGGGCTAACGTGCTGCTGACTTCCTGGATGGGCTAACGTGCTGCTGACGTCCTGGATGGGCTAACCTGCTGCTGACTTCCTGGATGGGCTAACCTGCTGCTGACT